>JAECUM010002426.1:0-70377 GCA_016617855.1 Megalonaias nervosa
TAGTATTTAGCTGGACAGAAAAGGAATCTAAACATATGCAGTATAGTCTCAATAATATAGGTCCAGACAGAAACACACACGTAAGCTGTGAAATATTTTCTTCGTAAAATTTTAAAGTAAATACATGCAGTGCACCTTTTGGTCCGCTTTAGCAATCCAATAAAACCACGACAACTGAACCGAAATTCGGTGCAACGCAACTGGGAGGTTGTTGATCTGGCTGAGTTGGTTTGTTGTTGGAGTTATTATTTTTTTATTGTTTATTGTCCCATAGCGCATGCACTCACGTGTGCTTATCGAGGTAAAAGTAGTAAATTGGTTCTAGATGTTTTGATTTATCTTAGTTATCTAAACCGTATAATCTAACACTACTATAGCCAACATATTTCATTATTTGCTTCTAAATGTTTGTTGATGATCTATGTATTTATTTATCCTTCCTTGGAACAATAACACAATCTGTTGTTGCACAACACCAGACGGCTATATACAGCGCAAATTTCTGCAATTTTTATGTTCAAGCACAACAACATTGTGATCAACAAATCAGAAGTATAAATAGATCAGTTATAGTTCTTCAACTTACATTTTGTATTTTGGGTCCTCACGGGGTCTGGTCTTTGGCAGAATTATCACTGCTTCGTAAAACTGAAAATCCATATTTCGAAGAAGTGAAGTTCCTAGATGTAGACGGATCCAAAAGTATGCAACTTAGAAAGTTATGGAAATTATTCAGAGCTTATTGAAGACGATGAACTACGTCACTGCTACTGTTTGACAAGCTAGCAGCAGAGAGGTTGAACCCTACAAAGGTTAAGAGGGTCCGTTTGCAAAAATAAGGGTTCCTATAAAAGCTGAAAATAAAGTCAACAACGTCAAACCGAAACCTCTAACCGAATATTTTTCCATACGACGGGGAAACAGACCGCAATAACGAAATCATGTGGGTTAGCTCGTTTTTGTTACTCCATCGTTGACGTATTTTTTTAATCATTTAGGTGTGTTCGTTTGCGTAACCGCACACACACTCGTTGTCGTCAGCTTCTCTGCTGCTGTATGTGTTTGACTTAATTAAATTATTATTGATATTATAATGGAATATCACACATCTAAACTAGATCGACAGCGACTAGAAGCAATTAAAAAATATCTCCCCGTGATAGATTCTGTCAAACAAAAATTACAGGCGCGTCAGGAAGCTCAGGTGGAATTTGCAGAGCATACAACAGAATTATTTAAACCGGTTACTAGAGCTACCGAAGGGGTTAGGAAAGCTACCGAAGAAGTTACAGAAGCTACAAAAGGTCTTCTTCCTACGTTGCAGCAAACCGCGGTAGCAACTGGAAAAATAGCAGAAAGAACTAAGAAAACAAACAAGATTCTAAAAGGACTTCCAGGTGAAATAGCTGATATTCAATCACAAGAAACACTTAGGGATATTGGCCAGCTTTATTCTGAAGAACCACAACCTGAAGTTCAACCTCCTCAGCCAAAACAACCAGAAGTAAAACAACCAGCAACAGGAAAATTCACGATGATGTGGTTGCATTTATCAAGGGAAATGCAAATAATGCGATTGATGTTGCACTAGATTTTGATAGAAAAAATGATTATTTAAAACCTGATGTAACAATAGCAACAAAAAAAAAACTGGATTAAAACGATATTTAACATTTATGCTAACGTACCAGCAGGTGCTCTAGTTGCTGATAATAATTCTGACTTTGAATTATTTAATAAAGCAATCCGCGTAGAAGAAATTCAACGCAGAAAAGAATCAGATCGGATAGAAAAAACTGTAGAGATGGAAGAACAAAAAGTACCACCAGGAACAAGTAAGAAGAAGAAATCAAAGAAAAAGAAAAAACAACCTCCTCCTACTCCTTCTCCGGAATCACAACAATATTACGTACCATCTGACATTGAAAGAGATGGCAATTCTACCCCCGGTGCTACTGGAAGTGGTTTTGGTACGGGTACCAGAGGAAGTGGTCTTATTACTCCATGTCCCAATAATGTCCTTTCCGATGTTGAACGATTAGAAATTCTGATTGGCGGAAAACGAGCTGGTAATAATTCCCCAGATATCATTAATGAAGCAGCTGATATTTGTCAGAGATTATTTACAGGCGGTATCATGGATATTACTGTTTATCGATCCCTCATTGATGAAATAGCCGATGATTACCGCAGTGATTGATCAGGTATACAATTAGATCAGTGACAAGAAAATAAGATGATCATACATAATACTCACCGTGGACCAACCATGATCAGGGTGATAAATTCGCAATTACCTACATATAAAGCGCACTACGGAGATGGACTTGGTGATGTTAGCTCCGAAAGCAATACCTGTTGCAAAGCAAGTGGGAATGAAAGCTATTGACGTTATTCGTGATAAAGGAATTAGTACTGTTGGTGATGTTGCCGGTAAAGCATTGTCGGCAATCAAGGATAGACTAACACGATTAGTACGACGAAAACCTCAGCCAGTAAAATTACCCAGCACAGAAGTTATGCCTGCAAATGTTAGTAAAATAATAAATCAAGCTGCGAATAAAAAACTAGCAGAGTTGGCTGGTGTACCCATGTCAGAAAAAGAAAAAAATATAACCGCTAGTCTGATAGCAGGAAGTGGTCTTCGTGTTAGACGATAATAAATATAATAAAATGTTCAAGCGTGTATCTGATCCCGCATTTGACATGGATGCGCCAGTTCCCAAGGATGAATCTGTGCGCAATTATCAATATTATTCTTATGACGCATGACAGCCAAATCAGCGTGGGCGAACTGAGCTGCAAGTTCAGGATACAAGTAGATATTTCCTACCCGCTGAGGCATTTATTGAAGTAGAAGGTGAAATTCTAAGAACAGATAATACTGAATATGGAGCTGAAGTTAGAATTGGTTTTGTCAATAATGGTATTATGGCGTTGTTCGACAACGCTTCGTATATGATTGACGGAAAAAATATTTAATCAATTCAGAAAGACGTCGACGTTGCAACGACGATACTTGGTCTTGCAAGATACAGCGACGATTATTCAAGATCAGCTGGTCCGTCAATGATGTTTGTCAAGGATACTTCTGACCACCCTGACAACAGACAGTACAATATGACACGACCAAGAAACAACGCCGACAACGCTGACGCTGATGTGTGGCCGGTGGTTCATGGTGCTAATCCAGAATTCAACTTAGTATTTGCAGCACGATCAATGCTGAAAGATGGAAGTAGAAGATTTTCATGTGCAATCCCACTGACACATGTTTTTGGATTTTGCAGAAATGCCAGAAAGGTCATTTTCGGAGCCAAGCATACAGTTGTACTTGTAAGAAAAGCTACCGATGATGATGCAATTTGGCGCCCTCACGGTGATGCAGGTAAAGTAGCGCTGACAAAACTTTCTTTGTGGATGCCAACAATAACTCCATTACTTACCGAAGAACAACGGCTACTTTCTTTTATGGACTCAGGTGGTAAATCAACTTTGTCAAGGTTGACGATGACCACAGATAGTGTTCAAAGTAATGTTGATTGTTTATTCACATGGCATATTTCATCACAGCAGGGGGTGTCAGCACCACGACATATATTCATCGCGTTTCAGGAAAATGCACGAGTAAACTCACAGTTACGTAGCGCAACGATATTTGACAAACTTGGTGTTGCTGAAGTTTCATTAAGGATAAATGGACATCAAGAACTTGCTGAGAATGTATTATTAAATTTTGATCAAAATCATGTAGCACGTGCATATCATCGTTTGATGATATTCATGGGACGTGATCAAAATATTGATTCTGGTCTACAAATATCACAGCTAGATTTTACAACGTTGTATCCTATTTATTTTTTCTCACTGGAACACCTGGATTTATTTAGACAATCTGTTGTTGATATACATTTTCGAGGTCGTGAAACAGAAGTACCTGCTGCCATAGTTGGTCCAATAGCTATTCCTGGTGAGAGTCATTGATGCCCCAGTAGAAAACATGTAATTGAATCAATCATGATAATTATAAATGTCATATCATCATGTTAGTGTCAGTCTGACTCCTGGTCAGATTAAAAAACTACAATTAGCGTCCAAAGATAACTGTGGAACATCAATAACACTCAAACAAGGGCAAATCTCAGGTGGTCCGAATAAACTGTCGCTGACAGAACGTCAACTTAAACATTTTAATGCAGCTAAGAAATCGCGTACAGGAATACGACTTGATCTTTCCGCGAGTGCTATCAGCGATGTTGTTAAAACCGGTGGAATATATCCACTTCTCGCGGCTATTCCAGCGTTGATAGCCGCTGCAGCCCCCGGAGAATGATGAATCAATTGTCTCTCGAAGCAAGAGGGGGTGGACTTAGACTGCTGGGAACTTACGTTCGCGGAGGAAATACCAAAAAAAACCCCATCAATGACAAAGTCATCATTAAAATTAAAAATACCCGCTTCCAATTTTGATTTACTTGATGCTGCTAAAAAACTAAACATCAAAAATTTCAGAGGTGTTTTTATGCGCGATCAATTACCAAAACAACCAAATCGTGTTGAGACCGGTATCATTAATCTCGATAGAAGTTCCGGTCCAGGTACTCATTGGGTTGCATATGCGATTGATCCACGTGGAATTGTTTGTTTCGATTCGTATGGACAGGCACCACCGAAGGAATTTTTTAAATATGTCGACACAGTACGAAGTACTTCGAACACTCCCGTATGGTATTCAACATTACCAACACAAAAAATAACCGATCCACCAATATGTGGCCGTGAATCACTCGCTGTACACGATGCTATTTCAAAATCTTCCGATGCACCTCATAATGTTGTAAGTGATTATACGAGTTCTGTTTTAAATAATTGCTAATCGTATAATGGTTGATATTTATGGAAGATTCTCTATCAAAGACAAGAAGCGCGAAGACATCGATTTGTCGAAATTCGCCACAAAAGATGAATCGCCGAGATTATCGATTTGTCGGGCGTTGACCGAGATGAAGTTATCGTTTTTCAGGATAAATACGGCGTTCTAAAACGAGTAATATTAAGTGGATCGACATAATTCGTAGAGTTCTTGGTGCTACCACGGATAATATTCCAGTTTTTACTGACGGTGGTAGAATCAGAGACTCAAATATATCATTTATAACTATCAGAGATGAAATTAAAAATAGCGTTGCTGATCGTTTAAAATCCACCGGTGATTCAATGAACTCAACGTGAACGGAAATAAAATCGTTGTTTTAAGAAAACCAATAGGCGATGAAGATGCCGCAGAAAAGAAATACGTGGACGATAAAGATACGTCCATCGATGACAAATTGAATACACTACGAGCCGAGTATGACGTTCATGTAAATATGTTTTTAAATACTCGTAGAAATTTTCAAAAACTTAAGAAAATCGCAGATGATTTCTTTGGAGTCCAATGGTTGTCGACACAAAATTCTCTGAAATTAACACAAAACTAGTACATGTTATTAGTGGAATTCCTAATATCGTTCAAAAAACTAATCTGATTAAAATTCCTCACACCGATGGCAGCGCCATTGTCAAAAATATCGTATACACAGTATCATCAGGATCGTCAACATGGTCACAGCAAAATAACACTATTAAACATACCGCGGAAGTCACTGGTGTGTATAGGCTGTCCGTGTTCAGCGCTGAAAAGTTCAGGATATTTACCACGTATCCATGGCATCATTCGACTGATAATTTTTCTGGAACCGTGTCTATTGTATTAAATAAAGATGCCGAAGAAATATCTATACTGGAACCATCTGATAAATAAATAACCACAGCGTCTTACTGGTGGTGTCTGGAATTTGTCGCTGAAATACCTCAATTGATTACTTAATTTAATGACAACGTCATTAAGTATAATGATTTCACCAACAACAGTGACTCCGTCACTGCCGTCGACGTCAGATCTGAACATCGTAAACAAATTCAGATACGAGCAAGCGTGTTTGTTGCAGATCCAACTAAAAAACATCACTGACGAGTACACAATAAAAATTTAAAAAAACCGTAGACGTATCGTTGTTACTGATATAATTGTTTATTCTGCATCTGCCATCGTCGCTGGAACAGCAACTATAATCGGCTCAATATCAGCCACATATATAATTGCACCAATAATAGGAATTTCAGTTGCAGTTATAACCGGTATTGCTGGTATTCTTAATATAATTGCAAAAAAGATATCTACGTGTGCGGCTGACAAATTACACCAAATATTGTTATCGGCTGCAACACGCGCACACGCCAAATTATCATCACTGATATCATCAGGTCTCAATGATGGAGTAATATCAGATCAAGAATTCGCAGAAATGGTTAAGGTTTACTATGGCGATGACGAAGTCATCAACAAAGTCAATTTACTTCCTGATTTAAAATCAAGCAAATAATAATAATATCATCAACGATGACATCGCAAGAACTCCTCCAACAAATCGTTGCTAATACAACACCGTCAACAACTACGATGATATCAACAAGTTCAACTAATCCTGAATTCGATATTGTTTTTCCAACGGCGATTCCAGCGAAAGAAATCGCATTAGCACAATTGCGAGTATATCACAATTGGCCAAATATTAGATCAAAGTCATTCGGTGGGTTACCCGCAAATAACTCATTAGTTTTTTCTTATAAAAATAAACCCGATGGAACTCTCGATTGGCAAGTTGTAGGTATTCCTACTGGTTATCAAATCAAACAGATCAATGATGAGCTCCAACGCAGAATTAAATCTATCGCAGGAAAATAATCTAAAATCGCTATTACGGTTCATGAACCAACATTATCAGCTGTGATAGAAATATCAACACCTGACTACGCCGTAGATATATATCAGTCATCGATCAGAACTGTATTAGGGTGGCCAGAAGATACATCGGTTTATCAAGGACCTCCGGAACCGATCAAAACTGATTTTATCAGAGACAAAAAAAAAAAAATATTTATGTCACTTCCAGGATATAGAAAAACTAAACCGTGGAAGACTAACGATTATTTTTTGGACAAATTAGTGGAATGAATTATCCCTGGGCAACAATTGAAATTAAACGTAATGATGCTGGTGTGTGGGAATTAGATAAAGAATCCATTAATAAAATTTCCGAACCCATTAAATCTGAACATAAGTGAGCATTTGATAATCTGCGAAATTTATTTTCGAGTATAACACAATACTACAGCGATGATATAAAACAACAGATCATTGAAACGATACATCTAAACCAACTTAGATCAGACCTCGAGTACATGAATCGGATTTTCGTCGAAAAAGCGTATAGTTTTCCTAGGACAAAGGAAACTTTTCTCGAACAGTAAGCTATTACAGAAAAACAAGTATTAACGTTTGTAATACCAGAATTTGACAGTACTGAACTAAAGAAAACCGTCAGCGACATCATCGAGAAATACTTTCCCAGCGTCGTCGTTTCATGGAGAAAAATATCCCCACCGGCGATTATTCCCAAACATGACAATGATCCCCACCGTGGTGGTCGTCATGTATTACGAGGTGTTGTAAACATCACATCTACGATCACAGTTAATTTGGTGTGTGACGCCATCGATGGAAGTTATCTCGCAGACGTTGAAAAATCCCCGAAGTACCCTCCCCCGTTTTTAATTGTGTCAGTACCCGTTAATCCGGTTAATCTGCGATGTCATAATCCACTGTTGTCACGGATACATTTTAGACTAACTGACCAAGCCCGACACTTACTTGACCTACGTCAGGCAGTTCTGGCAATAAGTTTATATGTGAAATCATGAGTTCGTAGAACTCCAAGATCGTCAACGAATTAAAATTACCCGAATAAATATAATCAATGACGAAATCATCGGGAATAATTGCAGAGATTAAAAAGCTAACCCTCGCACAGCAATTGATGGTGTGTTATTATTGTCTAAACAAAATTCATAAAAAGATTATAGATGACATCGATATGGTAAAAAATTCATAATTAATGAAAAGAAACCCAAAAAATAAATTTGAATCAGAATCAGAATCTGAATCTGAATTTAAATCAGAATCAGATTCTGAATCAGAATAAATATTATAATTAGAATAAATATTATAATTAGAATAAATATTATAATCAGAATCTGAATCAGAATAAATATTATAATCTGAATCTGAATAAATATTATAATCTGAATCTGAACCAGAATAAAAAATCAAAATAAAAAATAAATATAATGTCAGAATATAATCTCAATCTGAATAAATATAATCAGAATAAAAAATCAAAATAAAAAATAAATATAATGTCAGAATATAATCTCAATCTGAATAAATATAATCAGAATAAAAAATCAAATTAAAAAATAAATATAATATGTCAGAATATAATCTGAATCTGAATCAGAATAAATATTATAATCTGTTTCTGCATGTTATAATCAGAATAAAAATAAATACTATTCTGTGTAAATATATTATAATCAGAATAAAAATAAATAAATAAAAAATAGCAAAAGAGTACCTTACGAGCAAGTTGAATGACGTCGGATATATATCTTTTAGGGTAATTGTTATATTTGTTTCTCACTGTAATTTTAATTTTTCTTTGTCATTGCAATTATTGGATATCTGATCATCAACTGCTCGCAGGTACCTCCCAATTATAATAGCATCTGTTGCCGAATGCAAGATAATATATCTTTAGCATTTTCGAGACTCGAACATGTGGAGAGTTTCCACTAGTGGATCTGCACGCGGACGCCTTAATTCCACGGCTACCGGAGCTCTTACCATACACAGGTAAAATTAAGTATATAACTATTCGCTACCACAGTCACTAGTGACAGCGTTTTCAGTGACCTCGTCAGTAGCGACATTTTCACTGCACATAAATTTCTTCAGCTGTCGAACACATGAACTTATAATCTTTTTTGTTTCGTATTCGTGTGATAAATGTAATCTAAATTTTTCGATCGAATTTGCAAGCAAAAGAAATTTTGGAATATCTTCATCATCGACATAAAGTAGAGGCTGTCTTAAGGCCTGTTGAAGTAACTTAATGAATCGATACTCGGCTGCTAGTGTATATCTTCCACCGTATTTCAGTTCAAGTAACGTTTCAAAATCATTCATGATTTTATCAGGGTCCAACTGTTCTGATAATTTTATATCCTCGTCATTTAATTTTTTAATCTCAGAAATAATTACATGAATATTTTTGTAATTCATTATATAATAAATATTTAATATTTAAAATAGAAATATTTTCTGAATCAGAATCTGAATAATAATATGTATTATATACATATTTCTGCCTGATGTCATTCGGGAGTTAAAATACATGTAGGCATGTATACCTGTTTGACCTGGATTTGTACACACGCAAGCGGCGCGTGATTTATACTGAGGTCACCTATACTGTACTAGCAGACGACAACCTACATGTTCGTTCAGTTATACTGAATAAAATCACAATTACTGTAAACTGTAGCATGTATTTATTTCACTTTCCAAACACACTTCATAAAATACACTGTATAAAATATCTGTATTCGATAATCGCATATATATTTTCTGCACAAGATGTCATTCGCGAGATAATAAAATACATGTAGGTCTGTATATACAACTATGTGTTATCTGTCTTACAGGTAAGAGCTGAAAATGACTTACCTGTATTTTGTCCTGTTTTGAGAAACAGTAAAAAAAACCCAAAAAAAACAATCGCGGCACAGTCATATAATATTACGCACTTGTAAGCGGCAACTGCTTAATTTTACTCTAGCGGAGAAGCGTTGCTTGACGGAGTTATCTCCCTTTGTCATCTAATATAATGGGCACATAGCGAAAAAGATATTTTTTGGTTAAATGTTCTTGAATAAGCCGATTTAGTTATATTATCTGCCACATATTTTACCGAAATCCTGCAAATATCAAAATATTTAGCAGCTGCATTTATCAATGGAAATATTTTTTTCTTCGTCTGTCTCTACATTTAAAGATTTAACTGACCTAGGAGACTTGCAATCACCACCAGTACCTCCACGTGTAGTATTCTGACTCTGTGTAATAGCTTGCAAATTCAATAAAGAATTATTTTTTGGATTCCCATCAATATGATCGATCACAAGTCCATCCTTGATTATTCCACAATAACATTCGAATACGAATCTATCAGATAGATACATTTTATTTCCAGCACGAAATTTCAGATAACCAACACCATTGTCAGAACCGACTGGTTCTTTTAGTCAACAGGTCCTGATTACACCATCACGAGATGCTTCATAATTTTTCATGATGGGATGTTTCACAAATGCATTTTGCTCCATTTGTATACTAATATTATTTGTCTATATTGTTATTTTGAAAATCTGGCGAGATAGTCTTCGGCGGTTTTTATGGGAGATTCGATGCCATCGGCATTATTGTTTTTATCATAATATCGTTTCAGATCTCTGTATCTTTTACCACCACATTGCACACACAACTGCGTTTTTCCTCTGACCCCAACACCACATTTCAAACATGGTTCCAGTCCTACATTTCCACGCCGAAAACTTTGCATGTGGTAACCTCAGAATTCATTTACGCATGCGCGGTTACACGAAGTTGTAGATCCTCTCATAAGGCATCTGCATTGATTGTTTGCTTGTATCATTATATATATATAATTAAAGTTTAATTAAACACATATTTGCCTTAATTATAATATGGAGGAATTTACGAGATTATCCGCAATTAAACCTTCTAGAGCTAGATTTGAGCTTGACAAACTCAATGACTTCGTCATCGGGAAACCAAAATTTAGTTTTTCAATGCAAGATCTGACTTTGATGAACAAGGATATAACTGATCGTATGAACGAAGCCAAGAAGGAATTTAGCAACGATGATGCAGTTCATACGTGGCCAACATTCAGAATCGTGAACGACATCATAGGCGTTGCCGATGGTAGAATGAATGACGAGCGAGGAAGGAAAATTATTAACTACCTCGATGATCAGCGATGTATTATTCTGATAAAATTTATTATACAGACAGACGACGACGTTTGGATTATTTGTGACAAACGTGACACTGTCCGCGTGTTCGTTGGAAGTAGCATCGTCACGCTAAATAAAAATTCCAAACCAGGAACATTGACTTATTAACAAACCATATTACGAACGAGAGTATCCTGTGACTCCAGTTGTTTATGCGTTATATTCGTTAATGATAAACCTGACGTCGATGATATCAAACCGATGAAACTGTCATCAACAACGACAAAGTCGTCGTCGGGGATAAATTGTGTAGCTGAGCGAGTTACAGAACATTTCGCAGCAGCGGTACGTGGAAACCGTTTAACGGATCATCGACGTGATAAAATAAACACATGGGCCGAGCAAGTTAAAGATACCGGAGCGTCTATCAGCGATGTTGCTGAGTTAGAAAAAATATTAAGATTTCCGATCACGGTAAATACATTAACCGGTGAGATTTTATACAAACCGAAATACGCAAAAAATAGAGCTCCGATAACAATCATTGATCATAACGCGCATACATGGACGCCCGCTGTTATACTTCCACAAAACAGCAGTTAAATTTTACGACGGCGTTATATTTGATTTTATCGAGGATATCACTAAGAGTGTCCCTGTATCTGTTTGGTTGTTTCAAAGTTCCGATGATGGAAATTATGATCAGTTTGTAAGGCCTAGCGGAGAAATTTATCGTGCAGAATCACTCCAGGAAGAAATGAAAAATCTTGCGTTGAAATACATGAACGGTGATGAAATCACTGTCGAACAATTACTGAATAACTGTTTTACCGTTGCATCAGTTGCTGCACACTTTGCTCAGGAGAAAAATTCATGGAGATTTACAAGATCGGAATTTCTCGTTGATGCACAGCTAAGCTGCGTCGAATACGGACACGGCGGATTATGGAATACTAAATACGATTATAATGACGCTATATCAGTTGGCATGGTTGCGTGTTATCCTGGTAGTTTTCTTGGATACGGAGAGTGTTCTGAATACTTTAAAATATTTGGTCATCCAACACACGAGATGACAAGAGTTGCTATAAATGGACTTTTGCCAGATTTTGATCTGACTGGATTATCCTGCGTGGATTCGTTCGAGTTTGCACGGGGTCTTCATCTGATTGTTTATGCGTGGTTTGGAAGACACTTCTCAGAAAAACACTGGGCTCCTATTGTGTTGTTACGATACATGCTTGTTGTAAACTTTTTAATTTCGTTGAAAGTAAAAGGTGCGATAATATCGTATCGTCCGCAGAAACAAGTTTGGTTGCCAGAACCCGATAAATTCGATGTAGAAAGCGATGTCAGAGAAAAATTTTCCAGTCTTGACGAGGATGAAGTTGTTAAACTTATTAATGTTGTATCCGGATACAACAAGGAAAATAATAAGAAAGTTGCAAAGGATCTCGGCAGAAAAATAATCGGTAAGTTTACACAGGGTGGTGCGTATGATCATAAACGAACGTGTACCAGGTTAATCATGGACGATGCAGAACTCGATCTTATAATTGCTGATACAACGGAGAAAGGTACGTTTGTGAACCAAAAGGATGCTTGGATGTCAAACGGAATTAAATTAGGTACAATTGTGAGTTACACCGATGGCGAGTTGCTGCAATTTACTCATTTAAGATCTTCGATGCTCGCGTACGTTTCGATAAATTTGCTATCAATGATAAACAGATTTGTTGATACCGCGGTTAGAGTTGCCACAGATTCATTTTATATGAATAAAATGAATCTGTATTTGGATTTGCTAGATACATTACTTGGCACTGGTGAATGGGGATGATGGAGAATAAAACGCGAAAACATATTTAGTTATTCTGAAACTGCCGACGATGAAATTGCGGAAAAGTGTTACAAGAATAACAATCAAATACCAGCATCGACAGCACCATCTGTGTATGATCCTGTAGCCAGGCATAAATCCGTTTATTTTAATGGGTGTGGTGGTTCTGGTGAAACAACACGCGCGATTGAATTATTTAGAAGTTCAGATATGATTGTGCTGACGCCCACACACAGACTCGCCAGAGAAATGAACGAATGAGGGGTAAAATCACAAACTTATCATAGTTTCGTCAGATGGTGCAGAGATGCATGGACTCCTGAACGAATGGGTGAGAAATATATTCCCATGATTATTATCTGGGACGAAATTTGTACAGTGTGACTGGAAGTATTAGAAATGTTTCTTAAGTGGCTGTTATCAAAGAATACAGCTGTAATAATGTGTGGCGATCATGGTCAACCACAACCTTTTGTTGGACAATGTCCACACGAATGGCTAAAAACGTTTGTAGATTATTACGAAGAAATAAACGATGATCATAAGGCTATTGATGAACCGCTGAAAGAATTTAAAAAGTTAATCAGACTGCAGCCAGATAGAATACAATGTGAAATAATGCGTGGAGTAATTCCAGAAACTACTATGAATGATTTTTGGAAGTTATGGAGACCAGTTGATTTGATAGTTGCAAGTAGAAAGATAGTTCGTGATACACTTCAAGATAAATTATTATCTAAACACAAAGAAAAGTTTTCAAATTTACCTGTACCATTCTGTTATCGCCCAGCAGATACACGAAAACCAAATATCGAAGTTGAAATTCCAGGAACTAATGAGAAACAAAAACTTGTACTTAATGATATTGTTGCAGTTCCTGTCAGTGCTGTTACGAGGGCGTTAACGGTGGATAAATCTCCATGAACGTTAGGATACACTATAACGATTCATTCATCACAAGGATTAACTATTTCTGATACAAATATTTGGATTATAGATGATCGGATAGAATGGTCAAATTTAGTTTATCTTGCAGTATCTCGAGTCAGAAAAATATTTCAACTGGGCCGGGTTATCATAGACAATGATAATATAATCGCTGACATCGTCAATGATGAAGTTGTCAAGAAAAAAATTATCTGGGTATCAAGAATCTGACAAAAAAAAAATAACCGCGATTTTGATCTCGACGTTGAATTTATTATGACACTGAAACAACCACAGAATAATCACTGTACAAGTTGTAACTGTAATATGTTCTGGCAGTGTCTAATCTAAGACAGTTTACCGTAGATAGAATTAATAGTAGTCTTGGTCACACACGCGAAAATGTGATGCTAACCTGTCTTGAATGCAATCGACGTAGGGGTGCCATTTTACAGAAGTGAACGCGGTGGTAATTGTGTGTCTTCAGGAATTACTTGTAATTCTTCCCGTACAAATCCACGTTGAGGAGCAGTTGAATCTAGTCTATAGATTGCTGGTCTACCCTGTGGATCTAACCACGCTAGAAATTTTATGTGTGGTCATACTCCAGATAGGATCAGCTGGTCTTTTTCTACCCTCTTCGAGTTCACCAGGTTCATATAAATACCTGACAGTCACATTACCTAACACTGGCTGTTTTGAAAAGTCACGTCGTTGTACAGGTATATATTTATTTTGTAATCGCGACCGTGGATTTCATAGAAGTTGCAAGAGTAATTTCATTATTTAACGCAGCTATCACACTTGGTAATCTTGCAACCCATTCGTGAGATCTCATATCTACCTGAATTGTTTCCTTCGCATACTGATATCCAAATAATCTCTCAGCAAGTGTTCGATTAAAGCGTTCAACAATTGCCTGATCGCGATGAATTGCGGTATGTCCTCGTCTGATTTTGACATTATGTTGCTTCATCAACGACGATACTGCACCAAGAAATTCTTTGCTAGCATCAACCTGTAATAGTTGTGGCCATTGCAAGGGTCCTCGTTGATAAATTCGTTCAAACGCAGATGCAACTTCAGTTGCTGTTTTAGTTGATAGCGGCTCTGCTTCTTTATACCTACTTGCAACGTCAACGACAGTTAACGCGTATTTGTACGAGTGTGATTGACGTCTACGTGTTTTAATAGTATCATGAGGTAAAAACAAAATATCTGCTTGATGAACTTCATTGGAAGTATTGACATCAAAATGTGCGTGCTGATTTTTTTAGGCGGACGCATATAGATTTACCATATTGCCTGTCGCGCTACAGCAACAACACGTGAGACTTTTGCTGCTTCAGCAAGTTTACTAATCGCTGATTTACCCCTCCAATATCCTCTTGGGTTATAATAAATCGATTCCATTATCATAGTTATCTATGATTTATTACCAGCCCCTAGCATTAGTTTACCTTTCATCGCAGATTTTACTAGCAAGCTAGCAAATTTATCTCTGAGAGATTTATTTGTTATGGAATTTAACGAATGAATCAACTTCACATTTGCAATATGTCCTTGTTATAAATTTTTATTTTTATACGCAACACCATGAATGTGGCAAGCTTGATCAATTGCATTTATTGGATACTCTTCAGGTCTTGGTTGATCTCGTTCGTCAAGTCGGATATCAAGTCGGGTTCCAGGACCACAATAATTGTATGCAGGAAGCTGTTTTTCTCTTGGGTATTTGGCCCATGGAGTTCCTGGTAATTTTCCCAGTGAAGCAGCGATATCACCACCTGTCTTCGTACGAGACGAAATAAATTTGTATTTGCTTGTACCACATTTCACACACTTGCCTGTAAGGGCAAGTTTTTAAAAATATTTTTTGTTGTTATTGTTGTTAATTCACTGGTGGGGGTGGATGCTCTGCATCTAATACAATATAAATTCATATTATTTATTATAGTTGTACAACATGGATGCCATTGATTTCTCAGCGACACGAAAGCAAGAGCCAATCAAGCATCATGCAGCGTTACCAAATTCTATCAGAGCAGTTATCATAGGTCCATCTGGGTCTGGTAAGACGCAATTGTTGCTTAATCTGATAATGAGATAGCTCAAGTGGGATAAGTTATATTTAGTGGCACCATCCGTAGATGATCAGCGATGCTACGATGTGCTTAAAGATTTTAATGAAGAAGCGAAATTGTTGGATGAAGATGAAGATGATAATGATATTGTTGATTTTATCACCGATATTGATGAAGCTCCATCTGTGGATGATCTCGTTGGACGTATTAATAATGATGTGATGCTGGACAAACAATCAAATCCAGCTTCGATATTTTCCCGAGGCAGACACAAACACACTGATATTATATGTTACTCAGCGATATACACAAATACCTAAAGTGATCATGGATAACTGCAATCTTCTGGTTGTGTTTAATGGAGTCGATACACATACTCTGCGAAACACTCATTAGACTTGGTGTTCAGGGGATATGGATATGATTAAATTAAAAAATTTCTTCTCAAAAACGCAAACTACCCCACACGTATTTATCACGATAAATTTACACTATCTTCGTTCGCGATATCGTATAGGTCTCGATAAAATTTTTCACTGAAAAAACACAGCAGCAGAGAGGCTGAACGGCAAACAGTGAGTGTGCGGCTACGCAAACGAACACACCCAAATGATGAGGAAAAAAAAATGCGTCAATGGGGAGTAACAAAAACGAACTAACCCGGATGATTTCGTTATTGCGGTCTGTTTCCCCGACGTATGGAAATATGTTCGGTTAGAGGTTTCGGTTTGACGTTGTTGACTTTTGTTCTCAGCTTTTATAGGAACCTTTACTTTTGCAAACGGACCCTCCTAAACCTTTGTAGGGTTCAGCCTCTCTGCTGCTTTCCTTTATTACTTTCTAAGATCACAGAGTCGTAGATGCTAATTACGCACGTGATCATTCGTCCACAGCAAGGAAGCAAAATGATATATTCGATTATCTAACTTTACATTGGTGTTTGTTCTCTTGAATATTTCACTAAAAGGTCAAAGGTCAGACTGACGGGTGCATCTTAATTATACATACTTCTTTCACGCATTGATGGCAGCCTTGAAAATAGTGGTTGAAGAGGTTTGGTCTTTGGTGTCCGATAAAAATCAGACCCACCGTGATGATACTAAAGGACCATTTGTTTTTCTGGTACCACCTATCCGTAAAATCTAGGAATCGTTTGCATATAAATATGTCCGCAACATATCGGTGTACATTATAAATACATACCTTATTTCTCGAGTCTCTTGAGTTATCGTCGGTGGAATGGTCCTTTTGGTAATATGTGAAGAATACTTTCGGATTAAATCCTATATCTGGTACATCAAGTGGAATAAAACAGCCAATTGCTCTATGGTCAGTTTGAATTTCATGCTAGATATGTTTATTACAAATACGGTAAGTGTCTAAACTGTACTGGGCGAGTGTTCCGGAAATATTTGCATGTAGCGAAATTGTACACTTTAATGAACAGGTGACATCAGATGAATAAATCATCCATCCATATCAACACATACTTTACGGCTCGATTTATCGGACTAATGTTGACCCATTAATGTTTAGTATATTGCTGACAATTTAAATGTAGATATTACTACCATCTGATAAATGTGTGTGTGTGTGTGTGTGTGTGTGTGTGTGTGTGTGTGTGTGTGTGATTATGTCTGCTGTGACACCGGTCGATAGGAAACACGGCATGTTTGTACTGACTTCATTAAACAGGAACACATCAGTTTCAAAAATATGTTTATAATCATTTCCCTCAAATGAACCAGGTTTTTGAAAGTAGTTTTCAGTATAAAGTTTGGGCTGAAAAATGTATCATGTTTTATTATATGGTCAATGAGATGTCTGTCAAGGATGTAGTGCTAAAATAAGTACTATTTTATTCACAAATTACATGAATTATAGAGTCTTCACACCAAAGTTAAGTGTGAACCTCTGCACCAAAGGAAGCTTCAAGTCTGATCTGCAAGGACAAAATCTTTTGTGTGGAAATCCAAATCAAGGTATTGGGATCCACTTGTCTTTAATCTCAGCGGATCACTAGAATCAACTAGCAAATATCATTTCTCGCCAGCAAAGAATGTCGTTTATGTCTTCGTCACATGTAACTTATCAATACTGGGGCAAAACACTTCGCTTAACTTGCCCCATGTTAAATAGCCTATCTTTGTTGCTGCGCCATAAACACCAAACCAAGTCCAGCGTGGATCCGGTGGCCTAGTGGTAGAGCATCTGCTTAGGATGCTGGAGGTCCCGGGTTCCAATCCAGGCTGAGTCATACCTTATAAATATGGTACAAACAACTGCCTTGCAAGGCTCTCAGCTTTAAGAGGCTAGTGTTAGGACTGGTCAACCTGGTGTCAGTTTCATGTGACTGGGTGGGACACCATGTTACATGTCTGCGGCATGATGTCCCAGTGCTAGACATAATCATAAACTGCCACACTGCAGATGTCGTAGCGATATGACTGAAATATTGTTAAAGCTACGTTAGAAATCCAAATCTCTCTCTCTCTCTCTCTCTCTCTCTCACCAACACACACACACCCTATTTTGGAAGGGTGGTGGCTGTGATGCTTGACTCGGTTGAAAATTGTTACACATATTCCTTCTCCATAGCACCTCCTGTGCCATGTTCTGGTAATAATCCAATAGTGTGAAATACTTTGTCCTCTAATTGACGCTGGCTGGACTAACGGACAGACGGACAATGCTAATACCAATTTTCACTTTTTGTGACACTAATCACAGGCAAGATGAAAATGAAAACAAAATGAAACAAATTCCAATAACAGCACCAAACGTATTAAAGGACTTTTGTCTCACTATTTCAACATCTCTTCCAAGAAATATGAAATATAATAATATTTCATCCAAGTACATTCATTGTGCAAACTTTACAAAAGCTCAGCCAGGGTGTGATACATGTGCAATCGGTAAATTTCAATATGGG
Organism: Megalonaias nervosa; assembly: GCA_016617855.1. NCBI lineage: Eukaryota > Metazoa > Mollusca > Bivalvia > Unionida > Unionidae > Megalonaias > Megalonaias nervosa. The sequence continues at coordinate 18,764 of JAECUM010002426.1, forward strand.
TAAAAACAAGTATCCAGTACATGAAACTCCCATGGAATAAGAATTCTGACATTACATTTGAGTAAAGTTTGGTATGATTGAGAATTTTAGGTGAATATGAATCATAAAGAAAAGTACTATTGTTGTGGTGGTGGTGGTGGTGTATTGCATGTTAAAGGAATTGATTGTGATAGAAAGATGAGTGTAAATAACAGACGAATAATCACAGAAAGAACGGTTCAGAAACTGTGGTCATACCTAAAGCATTTCCCTCTATCAGCTGTATAACATTCAACTGCCTGAACAGAAATTCAACAATGTAAAAGCAAGTCTATATGTTGGACATAATTACAACATGTCTGTAAAGCCAATACGCTGATACAGAACACATCTTAGTCAAACTAGAAACGTGTTCATGGAATACGGATGCCGAACACTCTGCCTAATTTGACTGAAACACAAAACGTAACGAATGTGTGACAAAAAGATGGCTGGAAGGACAAGTGTAACCTTGGGGTGCATTTACAGCTCATGAACAAAAATAGATCCCATTGTCCGTAAGTGTTGAAAATTTGTGACGGATGAACTTAAACGAGCTGTATTTACTATAGTTTTGTTTGCCAAATGTAACCAGTGACAGTTATTGATACATTACAATTTGCTCACGATGGATATTAAAACAGAACTAGAATTGTTACACATTGATATTAAAACAGAATTAGAAACTACACATGATATGCAATGTAGGACACATATCTGATAACAAGTAAATTCTGAAGACAAAATAAAACTACATTAAATTCATAAAAGAAAATTAATTTTCAGACTTTGACTTTTTTTATATTCAAGGCTTGCGCTTTTCGAATCTTATACCATAAAGCTCCTGAAAATTTATGAAAGAAAGTTCCTCTCAGTTGATGAAATACTATCATTGATTGGTACATATTCACATACATTTAGTTATTATTCATTTAGAAAAAAACGATATACACTTTCTTAGGAAACCGCCTATAATTTGATATAATGTTTTCTTAATACCTGCAAAATTCAAAAAGGTCTATTTGTTATAAATCTTGTGTAACTAGTTGCGAGAGCACACAGGATGGTGTATAAAATTGATACAGGCTTTACCTGTATACCTGTTACAACCTTACATATAAACTGGTCTAAGTTATTGGAATTTACCTGGTGTACCTGACATTGTTCAGGTTATAAATTATAATTTTAGTAACAGACTTTCTAATCATAGCTAACATTCTAATTTGTAAATATCAAGACTTTCGAGAAGGTTGTTTTCTATTAGGTATTTGTTTTTACAGAAAATGTTAATTGTGACCTGAGGTCAAGTAGACGGTTATATAATCTTGTCACTGGAAAGATTGATTATTCATTTCTGCTTAAGATCTAGCAAAATCAATTTGTATTATTGCTGTGTCCATCAGTTCATTTGGGCTGGAATTTATTTCTTCAAACTGTTCAGTTCAAGTGAATTTTCTCTGGAAATACAGTGTTCATTAAAAAATAATATTCTTGGACAGAGACATTAATTGGAATTTATAGTGAATTAAAACCTGGAATTATATTACCGTGTTTCAAAGAAAAGATTGTCGGTGCAACAACACAATACCGGCCGTCACAGACACGTCAACACCTTCAGCGTTGGACTTAATTTGGATTTCTACTAAATTTTATTCAGAACTTTTAATTATTGGGACATTTGTCTGTAATTCTGGGAGTATTCTGGAATTTAAGTCCCAGTATAATTGAACTTTTGAGAAATCTAGAGTGAAACCAACAAGCTTTTACAATATTATATCAAGTGGAGATCTTTATTTCAAATCTTACTCAGGAACAGTTAGACTCCTTGAAAATGGGTGAATTTCTTCAGCTTCCCATTAAATATGATGTTTCTGAGGCAAAGGCTTCTTTAACGAAGCAAGATAGAAAACTATTTTGGTCCAATATTTAGTGGAAAAGATTTTTGTGGGGACAAAAGTGCTTAGATTTGGTTAGCAAGTCTCCATCTGTCTCTAACTTACAAGTTATCGAATTGAAATTAAAATACAAGAAAGAAATAGAGTTAAAAAAAAGCTTGAGCTTCAAGGAAGACAAATACAATTAGACAAAGAAGAGAGAGGAAAATGCAGTTTCAGAAAGAGGAGAGAGAGACAAATGCAGTTGTATTAAGAAGAAAGACGTGCAGCTGGAGAAAGAGGAGAGAGAGAAACCAAAGCAAATGTAATTGCAGAAAGAGGAAAGAGAAGCAAATGCCGTTGCAGAGAGAGAGAGAGAGAGAGAGAGAGAGAGAGAGAGAGAGAGAGAGAGGAAAGGGAATTTCAATTTAGATGAAAAGAATCAGCGCTGGCAAGGGAAAAGCACGTCCCAGGTTACATACAAATTCAAGTTTTGATGTTACTAACAATATTAAGTTAATACCCCCTTTTCAGGAAAAAGAAGTAGATCAATATTTTGTTCATTTTGAGAAAGTTGCTGAACTTTTGAAATGGTCAAGAGAGCATTGGACTTTATTATTATTGTTATGTATACTTAATTTAATTGTTTGTCTTTTAGTTTTAATTTTTTTGTATTTCATTACATGTTATTTTTATGTAAGATTTTTTGCTGAACTTGACCTTGTCTAAAATTGAGTTCATTTCTGTTTGACCTGATTGCTAGTTTTTTTAATTTCATTTATGTAAACAAGTAATGATAGCTTCATTATTCTCTATGTGTATGAGCTCATTGACCGAATTATTATTCAAGTCAACAAGAAGGCGTAAACATGTTAATCAGGGTCAAGGTTTTGGAGATCCCCAAGTGAATTTAATATGTTATCGTGTTGTAAGTAAACAAGGCTCATTAGACCATTCTAGAAAGTTATTTTCCATTAGGTAATGGTTGTTTTTAGAAAAAGCTAATTTGTGACCTGAGGTCAAACAGAGAACTATATTATCTTGTGACTGTAAGGAATTTACCAGTCGTGCTTTAACATCTAGCACTTTAAGTTGTATTATGTTGTGACCAGTTTGGGCTGAATTTTATTTTCTTCAAATCATTAAATTCAAGTGATTATTTTCTCTGGAAATACAAAAGTGCTGTGACAAAATTCTTGGATTAAGACATTCAGTGGAATTTATACTGACTTCAAACTTGGAATAATACTTCTGTGATTCAACAAGAGACTGTTGACATATCAGTACTTCATAGGCTATAACAGACACGTCATCGCCTTCAATTTTTGATCTTTTCGGGATTTGATCTGAGTTTTATTCAGTACTTTTTATTACTAGGGCGTGTGTCTTTAATTCTTGGATTAATTTTGGATTTAATTCGCAATACTGTAAGTTCTTTTTTCTCATTTTTCACTTTGTATTCTAGGGAAATGAATTATTTGTTAACTTTTACAAAGCTTGTTGTCTTCGCTCTTTTCTGTTACTTATTTAAAGAGCAGAGACTCGTAATAATTGTAGAGTGTACTTATTGGTAAAGCTCGTAATATTTATATTTCACTGTCACTATAGCGCTGTGCCGATCATGATGTGGTTAAGGAAGGGTTCTGAGTTGGTGCCTTAGACGTATCGGCAGGGGTTTCGGAATTGTAGAAAATCAACTGACCAAAAGACCATTTGATAGGTGGTGCTCTTCTAAAATGCTTAACAATGATTACTAAAATCTCATATTAGTTGAAGAGTTCAAGAACTGCGTCCATGGTGACGTTAAGACTTTTATTGATGAACATAAGATCGAAACTTTAGAAGATGCTGCTCGTACTACTGACGAAGAGTATTCGTTAGCTCATAAAGTTTCTTTTGTCAGTAAGTATACTCTACTATTGCCAAATAAATGTTTGTCTTTATGTTGCATAAGTATTTTTTTGTTTGTGTATGTCTGTTTTCTTTGTCCCTATAAGCCATTTTGTTCCAATAAAACATTTCACGAAGCATTTTCCGTGGCTACCAAGAGTAGCTCGTATTGAGGTCAACTCGAACACTGTTACTACTTCACTGCCCGATTGAGGTCAGCCTCTTGTAACACTGTTGCTATCATACCCCAGTGTGCAGTACCATTACTTTACCCATGTTCATTTCAATTGTGGATATAGTGTCATTCCCATAGTCATTCCCATAGTGATAATTGTGCAAAATATTGTGTACCAAACAGGTTGATGCAGTTGAAAATAGTTGCCATCCAAACCTTTGTGGAGATATTCTGCTTGCCCTGGACACACGTTTACTGCTGTGGTGGGGTTGGGGGGCTTAGCTTTTCTTCCTAGCCGACTATTTGTATTTCACTATCTTCATTCTGCAATGTAAATATGGGAGGTTCACATGCCTCACATCAATTTCAAGAAAAACATAAGCTCGAAACACCTAGTTCACGGATATATCCATATCTTTAATTAGTAAACAATTATAGCTGAAAAAGTCACGCCATAGCGTTAAGTTAAAAAATTTGAAAGGGGCCTATTTATGAAACTATCCTCTACCACTTTAGTCTGGTTCCGTGGTTCCTTTGCTCCCTGTGGTGCACTGCACTTGCCCTACGGATATTATGAACTTCTGGGAGAGAGCAGCAGGGAGGGCGAACAGACCAAATTTATTTGCGAAAATAAAGCTTCCTACGGAGGGTGAAAAAATACAAGCGTCACCGAGACCTTTAACCGGGTTATTTTTTGTGTGTCAAATATATTTAACTGGGGTGTCCCCTTGCCGTGTGTGGTAAAAAAAGTAACGGTCAGGTGGTGTAATTAAATCGTTATTATATCAATAATAACGCTAAACAGGGAATCTCGTACAGCTAAACTAGCTCGACAGCGACTAGAGGTAATTAAAAAATATTTTCCCGTCCGTGATTCTGTCAAGCAGCAATTACAGGCGCGTCAGGAGTCTCAGGTGGAATTTACAGAAGGTGCAGAACAGTTATTTAAACCAATTGTCGAACCAACCAAGAAAATTGTTACAGCACCTGAGGCACCTCAAAAAGCTCTTGAAACAATGCCTGTTGATATTGCTGGTCGTCCTCGAGCAGCTCGACCACCACCCCGGCAACCTCTTCAACCACGACCTGAAGTTCAACCACAACCTGAAGTTCATCCACAACCTCCGCCACAAATTGGAACTAACATTATAGATAAATTTACACCTGAAGGTATTGCCACTATCAATAACCCAGACCAATTACTTGATATTGCCGCGTTTGGATCTCGTGATAGAGATAGGTATGTAAAACCCGTATATGTTAAAACTCTAAAATCTGCCGATTGAATTTGGGATGTATATCGCATCGCTACTAATACTCCGCAGATCAGATATGAGAGAGATGTTAATCAGTTTAACATTTTTAACCAGACAGTAGATGAGTATATTGAACAAGTAAAACAAGAGAGAAAACGAAAAGAAGAAATGAAGTTGCAACTTGAGAAAGCTAAACCAAAAAAAAGGAAATCGCTCTCAAGAATAAGTAAGTCAAAAAGCGGACGACACAACAAGTAAGGAAAAAGAAAAATGGCATGATTGGTGGAAAACGAGCCGGTAATAATTCCCCAGAAATCATTAATGAAGCAGCTGCTATTTGTCAAAGATTATTTACAGGTGGTATCATGGACATTAAAGTTTATCGGTTTCTCATTGATGAAATCTTTGATGATTACCGCAATGATTAAGGGTATGCAAATAGATCAGTGACAAGAAAATAATATGATCAAAGATAATGCTCAACGTGTACCTGTAATGGTTAGGGTGATAACTTCGCGATTACCAACGTACAAAATGATCTACGGTGATGGATTCGGTGATGTTGTTCAGGGTCTATTTAGAAGGATAGCCCCAAAAGCAATACCGCTTGCAAAGCAACTGGAAATGAAAGCTATTGACGTTGTTCGTGATAAAGATATTGGTGCTGTTGATGCTGTTGCTAGTAAAGCATTCTCAGCAATCAACGATAGACTAGCACGATTAATAATCAGATCACCAGCGGTTCGTCCTCAGCCAGTAAAATTACCCAGCACTGAAGTTAAGTCTGGAAATGTTAGTAAAGTGATAAATCACGCTGCAAATCAGAACCTAGATGAGTTGGCTGATGTAACCCTGGCAGAAAAAGAAAAAATATAACTCCAAGTTTGATAGCGGGAAGCGGTCTTCGTGTTAGACTATAACAAATATAAATAAAATGAATCCGTAATATCAACATTACGAATACTGTGATCGTGACCCCAACGAACAAGGAAGAATTGAACTGCAAGTTCAGGATACAAGTATATATTTTCTACGTCTGAAGTATTTCTCGAAATCAAAGGTATAATCATGAAGACCGATGATACAAATTTCGAAGCTGATGTCAGAGCTGGTTTTGTTAACAATGGAGTTATGGCGTTATTTAATGGTGCTACATACTTCATCGACAGAACAAACATTGAAGACTGTGGCGAAACGTTGAGGTCGCCACAACATTATTGGGGCTTGCAAGATACAGCAATGACTACTCAAGATCAGCTGGACCTTCAATGATGCTTTACAAGGATATTACGGATTTCTCTAACGACATACAATATAACATAGGACGACCAAGAAACAACGCAGACGCCGATGTTGCTCCTGTGGTTAAAAGTATTAATCAAGATTTTAATATGGGGTTTGCATCATGTCGATCAATGCTAAAAGTGATAATAGATCATTATCATGCGCGATACCTCTCTTTTATATATTTGGATTTTGCAGAAACGTCCGTAGGGTTATATTTGGAGCGAAAGAAAATCTACAGACGATGATTCAGTCTGGCGTCCTATCGGTTAGGAAGGAAAGTAGTTATAACAAAGCTATCACTGTGGATGCCTGTCATTGAAGAACAAAGATTACTATAATTTATGAGTCAAGGAGGAAAATCAATTATTTTATGGTTGTCAATGACCACATATAGCATTAACAGCAATATTAATGGGGAGTTTACATGGCATATACATCACGACAAGGAGTATCTGCACCACATCATATATTTGTTGCTTTACAAGATACAGCACGAGTAGGTAAACAAACCCGTAGTGCAATGATATTTGACCAACTTGGGGTTACACAAGTTTCCTTGGTAATAAATGGACAACAAGAACCAACTGTGAATATATCACTAAACTTTGATAATAATCATGTAGTACGGGTCTATCATCAATTGATGACATTCATGGGACGAGATCAAAATGTAGATACCGGTCTGCAAATATCTCAGCTTCATTTTACAAGACTTTCCCCAATTTACTATTTTTCACTGGAACATCGATATTTATTTAGAAAATCAGTCGTTGATATACATTTCAACGCTCTTGTAGACAAAGGAGGCATAGATACCTACAGAGCAATCGCAGTAATACTTTCAGACAAAACAATGCAACTTGAGGAGTTGGTGGATGAATGAGAGTCATTAATACCCCGGTGGAAAACATGTAATCGATTGCAACATCAGGAATTCAATTGACCATGATATTATAGTGTCATATCATCACGTTAATGTTACACTGACTCCTGATCAGATTAAAAAGCTGCAATCAGCATAAAAAGGAATTCCGGAATAAAAATATTACTGAAATAGCACAGATCGCTTGCGATCCGAAGGGTCCAAAATAAACTATCCTTGACCGAACGTCAACTCAGGCACTTCAATGACGCTAAACGATCAAAATCAGGTGTTAGACTTGATCTCTCTGCGGGTGCCATTAAAGACATTGCCAAGACGGGTGGTATATTTCCACTTCTTGCAGCTATACCAGCGTTGATAGCCGCTGCAGCCCAGCTGTTGCAAAAGCAGCTGCACTTGGAGCTGTTGTAACTGCTGTTGGGATGGCATTAAAGAAAGCAACCGGTCTTGGAATAAAGACTTCAAAAAAAGGGCGGGGTCTAAGACTGCCAGAGACTCCATATCCATGGTACGGTCGAGGTCTGAGACTGCCGGGGACACTTCGCTAAACATGTTTCCCGTGTCCAATTTTGATTTACTTGATGCTTGTATGAAATTAAACATCAAAAACGTTGGAGGTGTTGTTATGCGTGATCAATTACCAAAACAACCAAACAATGTTGAAACTGGTATCATTAATTTCGATGGAAGTTCTGGTCCAGGCCCTCATTGGGTTGCATACGCGATTGATCCACTTGGAGTTGTTTATTTTGATTCGTATGGATTGGCGCCACCAAAAGCATTTTTAAAATATGTCGGCGGACTTCAACGCGCTCCCGTCTGGTATTCAACATTACCAACACAAACAATAACTGATCCGTCAATATGTGGCCGTGAAGTACTCGCTGTGCTCGACACTGTGTCAAGTATACAAGTGGTCGTTTTAAACAGATCTTAGTGTAATATAGAATGGTAGATATTCACGGAAGATCTGCTTTAGGCAAGTCTCAAGGTTACTTATCCAAATATGCAACCCTTGACGAGGTTAAGGATGAGTTCTCTAGTCTTTTGAGTTTTGCAGATGTGGACCAAAATGAAGTTGTTGTTTTTCAGGATAAGCAAGGACGATTAAAGATGAGTAATATCCTGTTGACAGATATTATTCTGCGGGTTAGACATGTGACCGAAGGTAACTTAGCGGTGTTTACTAAAACGGTAAAATTAAAGACTCGAAGGAATCAGTTCTAACGCTCATGGGAGAGATTGCTGAACTCATCAGAAAAACTGGAGATATTGTGCATAACGATCTCAACATGAGCGGAAACACAATTACCAATGTGAAAGAACAAAAAAAACAACAAAAAAATACGTGGACAGCAGTGACGCCACTATCAAAACTGAGATCAGTAAATGCGTTGCTAAAGCCGGTGGTACAATGACTAACAATCTCGAAATGAGCGGAAATAGCATTACTAATTTGAGAGAACCAATATTAGACAATGACGCTGCAACGAAGAAATACGTAGGCGATAGTAACATCCCGACGATGACATCGTTAGTGACAATCAATGATGGAATGACCACGTTTAGATCTGAATATACTGATCATGTAAACGCGTTTAGAGATTTTCGTAGAAACGTAAACAAAGCCATTATTGATTTTCTTGGAAATCCAGCAAGCACTGACGACATAAACTTTCTGACGTCAAAACATTTACCAATGGTGTAGTACATACAGCAGCGTCAGGATCAGCATTATGGACACCACTCAGTAAATCTATGAAACATACCGCTAGGCTTACCGTCATGTACAGGTTATGAGTAATCGGCGCTACAAATTTTTCAATATCTACCATTATTTCACTGCGTTATCCAGTTATTGGATCTTCTGGATCCATGTTGGTGATATTGGAGCAAAACGACGAGGGAACATTCGTGGTGGAACCCGAAGAAAGAGACTTAGGTGTGTTGTACTATTGGTGTACTGAATTCGTTGCCAAAATGCCACCTACTTAGAGTGTTCCTATTACATACACAATGAACCAATCGATTGACGTTCAACGGTTTAGATAAGAGCAATCGTGTTTGTGGCATACATAACTAAAAATATTATTGATGCGCATACAGTAAAACAAAAGAAAAATACCGCAGACGTATCGTTGTTACTGACATAATTGTATACTCGGTGACCCCCATAATCGCTTAAACAGTAACGGTCATCAGCGCATTATCAGCCACATACATAATAGCACCAGTAATAGGAATTGGTGTTTCAGTTGTAACCAGTGTTGCTGATATTCTTAACATCATCGCCAAAAAATATCCATGATAAATTACACGAATATACAACGCTGATACACGCGCATACGCCAAATTATCATCGTTGATATAATTTGATCTCAACGGTGGAATAATATCAGATCAGGAATTCGAAGAAATGATTAAGATTTACTATGAAGCAACTGGAAATCCAAACGCCTCCGACAAGAACACTATCAAAGACAAAGACAGAAAATTAGATCTCCCTTGATTTAAATAATAATGTCGCAAAATCAAACACCGCGATTGCTAGAACAAATCGTCCCTAATACAACACCACCAACAACCACTATGATATCAACGAGCTCAACCAAGCCTGAGTTTGACGTTACCATTCCAGAGGCGATTCCAGCTAAGGAAATAGCACTAGCACAATTGCGAGTGTATCATAGCTAGCCAAATATTAGATCAAAGTCGTTCATGGGTTGCAAGCAAATAATTCACTGGTATTTGCGTATAAAAATAAACCTGATGGAACCCCCGATTGGCAAGTTGTTGGTATTCCTACGGACAGTTTTCAAATCGAACAGATCAACGATGAGTTCCAGCGCAGAATCAAATCTATTACAGGAAAAGAATCCAAGATCGCTATCATGGTTCTTGAGCCAACGTTATCAGCCGCGTTAGAAATATCAACGCCTGACTACAGCGTCGATATATATCAGTTGTCGATTCGAGCTGTGTTAGGATGGCCGGAAATACAACCTCCTCCACCTCCAGCGTTACTAGAACCTCAAAAATCCGATTATACCTTTAGCGAGAGCAGATACGTGGAAATAATTCCAGATAAACAAATATGGAGACTGATAACATCTGAATCAGAATTCAATCTTGGAGTACTAACTGTGTACACCGACGTCGGAGAATGTCATGACTTGATATGGAACCGTGAAAAAACAAATATGTTGAAGATAATTTCAAATATCATTTCACGGTCATTAATACTGGGCACAAACGAATGAGGGACAAACTACGCCAATCATTCGCTAAATACCCCGATGCAGAAGACACCAGGAATTACATTATCAGTCAAATAAAACATTTAAACAATGTAACATCGGATTTCAGGAATTATCATAGGAAAATTATGCGAATGGTGATTAATACCACCAATGTCTCGTATAAACAACTCTTCCTGAATAAATATTTGTTGTCAGAAGCAGATTTACCAACGTTTAAAATTCCAGGATTTAACGCCGACGAATTAACAAAAACCGTCAACGATATCCTTGATGAAAACTACTCCAAAAGTATCGCCGCATGGAGAAAAATATCACCTCCTCCGAGTATTCTAACCCATAATAATGATCTATACGGTGGACGTCGTCATATTTCACCGAGGGTTGTAAAGGTCACATTTACGATCGCAGTCAATCTTTTATGTGATGCTATCGATGGCAGCTATCAAGTAAATCTTGAAAAATCTAGTCAGGCAAAGCAGGGATATAATTCATACTTTCACCCCTCAAGCCCCACCTGGATTTTTGATTGTGTTAAACCTGTTAATCCGGTTTATCTACGATGTCATATGTCGCTGTTATCACAAATGCATTTCAGACTTACTGACCAGCGCGTACACCTTCTTGATTTGAGAGATGAATCCCTCATAATACGCTTGCATGTAAAATCCTGACAGAGAAAAGGAAAGTAAAAAATTGACCAAAATCAGTGAAATTTGGAGGATTTTGTAAAATAAAAAATTTTATAACAAATAATCTGTTTCTGAGTTTGATGGCGGTTATGTCAAAAAATTATTTGTGTGGTATTATATAATGTACGAACACACGAGAGTTTTAGTATACAGCAAAGAGGTACTCAAAAATGCCGTCAAAACAATCTTGACACTTCCCCCCACAGAAAAGTTTAGTATTAATATACTTAATGATGATTATGGCGATGAAGAATTTTTGTTAACGCATTAACACTTAAATGATCTGCTACGAGAACATGTTATTACGGCTGTATGTGATAGGGACCAAATTCTGAATTATGGACATTTCTGCCTTAAACGGTCCAAGTTACAGGAAATACTTTATGGCTTGTCCGAAAATTCAAACTGCCCGATTTTCAGACAAAAAAAAAATACTCTAAACACCGCCGGCAATAGTCAAATGCGCGCTGTGTCACAACTTTTCGTTTTTTACAATCCGTTACAACTTTCACTTTCATTTTCACAATCCCCCTTGACAAAGTCCTGGACAGAGTCAAGGTGTTTACAATCGCACATAATTTTTTTCAACTGTCTTACACGCGCACTCACATTCTTTTTTGTTTCGTATTCGCATGACAACTCTGATCTAATTTTATTAATCGCTTGTTCGAGTGGAATGAATTGCTCAACTGTTTATATCATCGACGCAAGCTAGTGACTACCATTGCCTGTTGGATTAATTTAATAAACCTGTATTCGGCAGCTAGTGTATATCTTCCGTCAGATTTTCGTTCTTGCAGCGCTTCAAAATCATTTATGATTTTTTTTTCAGGATCAAGCTGATCGGAAAGTTTTGTAGCCCCACCTCCGCTGGTGGTGTGGATATGTAATTTTTGAATTACAGAAATAATTGCATTAATATTTTCGTGATTCATTATACGATAAATATGTTTAAATAAAAAAAATTGCATTCCTAATTTTTGCGGAATCCATGGAGGCACAATGCACATATTATTTACAGTATTATATACAACTTAATTCTAACGGACGGCACAATGCACATACTTAATTCTATCTTAACATGTATGGACGGCACAAAACACATACTTAATTCTAACCGACGGCACAACACACAATCTTAACTATAGTAGCATATTTACAGCATTAAACTATTTACAGCATTAAGCTATTTACAGCATTTACAGCAATATATAATAAGCTATTTACAGTATTCATAGCATTACATAAATAAACTATTTACGGTATTATATATAAATTCAACTTACACCACCACCAGGGGCCTTCTCTACGTCCAACAGATTTATGATGGTAACTGAATTTTTTTTTTGCACACCCCCATCCCATCAACCCCAGGAGAGTGCAAAATCAGCACCCACCACGTTTCTGACATGGTGGGGAGGTGTACATGAATTTTAGTTTATCATTATATTTTTGTTGTTGTTGAGCTTCGAGCTTTGGGGACCCCAATTATTATAAATGCAATTTATCGCCAGCTGTCGACAAATTTGTCAGTCATTGGATTCGAACGCCAGGCGTCGAGTATGAAAATCCGCAGCGTTAGCGCTAGACCACGGATCAGTCTTATGATTATATATTTCAGAAATTATTATAAAGTCACCAATACCTGCAAATCCAAAAATAGCTCACCTGGATTACATCCAGGGGGGCGTGGCTTATTTTTATCCTTATATGTTTTTCTCTTTTCTCTGACTATTGTTCCTGACAAAGTCGAGGGGAGAGCAAGGAACCTGACAAAGTCAGAAAAACAAGGATAATGTTTCTTAAAAAGCACAAAGAACAAAGAAATTTATTCCATTTATAGTGGAAATAGTTATTAAATGTAAGCGAGGTTACAGTTAATCTCTCTACAAGTGGAGCTTTACTTGACAGGATTTTTCCCTTCACTGAATTTCAAGAGCGGCGGCGTCTGCCACTAGATGCTTAAATATTATTCTTTGCTTGTATTTTCATGAAAATGTTGATCTGGTTATTTTATCTGCAACATGTTGTACCGAAGCTGGAAAAATACAGAAATATTTAGCGGCTGCCTGTGTCGATTGAAATTCTATTTCTTCCCATGTCTCTGTATTGATAGCTCTAACTGGTCTTGCAGATTTATTATATTTACCAGTACTTCCCAGTTTGCAGTTCTGACTCTGTGTAATAGCCTGCAAATTATTCAAACAATTATCTAGTGTTTGGTCGTTAATGTGATCAATCACAAACCTTTTTCAATCAAACGATAAAAAGATTCATACAGAAATATACAGAAATATTTGGCGGCTGCATGTGTCGATTGAAATTCTATTTTTTCCCATGTCTCTGTATTTATAGATCTATCTGATCTTGCAGATTTATTATATTTACCAGTACTTCCCAGTTTGTAACTCTGACTCCGTGTAATAGCCTGCAAATTATTCAAAGAATTATCAAGTTTTTGGTCGTTATTGTGATCAATCACAAACCTTTGTCAATCAGACCATAAAAACATTCATACACAAATCTGTGATAGAGTATCTTTTTCTCCCAACACTGAACATCAGTTAACCGGCATTATTAACAGAACCGACTGGGTATTTTTAGTTGACAGTTCCTAATTACACCAGCACGAGATGTCTCATAATTTTTGATGATGGTATGCTTCACAAATTCATCGGCGTTATTTCCTTGCTAAATTTATGTAGAAAATATTTGTCTAAATTATTATTTCAATACTAGAAAAAATATGTGGGATGCTAGCTGGAGAATCTAACGAGATAGTCTTCAGCATTGTTTTTAATAGGAGTTTCATTACCGTCATTTTTTTTATCATAATACCGTTTGAAAGCTCTGTATTTTCTGCCCTCATAGTCTACACACAACTGCGTTTCCCCCCTGACTCCTTTGTTACATTTCAAACACGATTTTGGTCCTAGATTCTCTCATCCCACACTCTATTGTTGATATCCATATAATTCATTTACACAAACCCAATTACAAGGAGTTGTAGATCCAATTATCAACCACTTGCAACTATTCTTTGCTTGAATCATTGTATATTATATATTAAGTTTAATATAAATATATATTTGCCTTAATTATCTGATAGAGGAATTTACAAGATTATCTGCGATTAAGCCTTCTTAAGGGAGATTCGATCTTGAGAGAATAACCCGACTTGCAGAGGCGAGCTTTGTCGAATCAGAATCTAATCGATAGTATCCGTGAAGCCAAGAAAGAGTTTCGCAACGATGATGCGGTTCATGTGTGGTCATCATTCAAAATTATGCGCAACCATAAACCCCAAATAGATGCCACAGTGAATGATCAGCAAGCAAGGAAAATCTATATTTATCTCGACGTTCTACTAACTCACGAACAAAGATACATTTTTAGAATAAATTTATCGTAGCTGTAGACACCGCGGCGGTAGACGACGCCGACGCCGTGACATGGATTATCTGTGACAAACGTGATCCTGTTAGAGAATCACATAGCGTTGGGGGTGTTGTCATGTTAAATAAAAATTCCAAACCAGGAATGTTGTCTGGTATTAACAAACCATATTATGAGCGAGCATAACCTCTGACGGCAGTTGTTTATGCGATGTATCCTCTGAATGAGAAGCTTAGCGTTGATGACCTCCTGCCGATAAAACTTTCGACGCTGAGTTGTGTTGCCGAAACAGTCACAGAATATTTTACAAACGCGATACGTGGAAATGGTTTAATGGATTTACGACGTAAAAATATTAATGAATGGGCCGAACGCGTTAAAGAAAACGGAGTTACGATCAAAGACGTTGCTGAGCTGGAAAAAAAATTAAAATTTCTGATAAGTGTGAAGATATTAACGGGGGACGTTTTATACCAATCAAAGTATAAATCAAAGGGAGCTTCGACAGAAATCATTGATCATAAAGCGCACGCGTGGACTTCGGACGTAACATTATTTCCACGAACTCGAACTGTTAAATTTTATGGCGGTGATATTTTTGATTTTATTACAAATATCAAGAGCAATTCTGTATCCGTATGGTTGTTTCAAAGTTCCGAATACGGAAATTATGATCAGTTTGTACGGCCTAATGGAGATGTTTGTCGATTTCGCTCCCTCCTCTCGGAAATGAAAAATCTTGCATTGAAATATACCGATGATGTCTAACGATCACTCAGTAATTGTTTTACCGTTCCGTCAGTTGCTACTCACTTTGCTCAAGAGGAAACTTCATGGAAACCGA
The DNA here is from genome assembly GCA_016617855.1 of Megalonaias nervosa. Classification (NCBI taxonomy): domain Eukaryota; kingdom Metazoa; phylum Mollusca; class Bivalvia; order Unionida; family Unionidae; genus Megalonaias; species Megalonaias nervosa. The sequence continues at coordinate 34,336 of JAECUM010002426.1, forward strand.
CACGGCTTGAATTTCTTGAAGATATACAACTCAGTTGTGTCAAATACTGACACGGCGGATTGTGGAATACTAAATACGATTATGAGGATGTTATCTCAGTTGATATGGCTGCATGTTACCCTGGAAGTTTTCTTGGAATGGGAGAGTGTTCTAAGTATTTTAAAAGATTTGGACATCCAACACGCGAGATGACTCGAATTGCGATAAATGGACATTTACCAAATTTCGATTTAACTGGATTTGCATGTATTGAGTCATTTGAGTTTGCATCGGAAAACCTTCATCCGATTATGTATCTGGTTTGGTTGTTATTTTAACGAGCATCGTTGGGCTCCAATAGTTTTATTGCGATATATGCTTGATGCAATAATATTAATATTGAGTGAAGCAATAATATCGTATCGTCCACAGAAACAAGTTTGGCTGCCGAAACCCGCTGACGTTGAGAGATATGTTCTCGACGAGATCTTTGAATGTAATCCCGATGCTGTAGAATACGATATTAAACTTGCAAAAGATCTTGGCAGAAAAATAATTGGTAAATTTACACAAGGAGCATCATATGATCATAAAAGACATTTTACAAGATTAATTATCGGCGATACTAAACTTGATTTTATAACTGCTGATACAGCAAAGAAAAATTCGTTTATACGTCGAAGTAATGTTAACCTATCAGATGGAACCAAACTAGGCACAGTTGTGAGCTACAATGGTGGTGATTCTACACAATTCACTCATTTAAGATCTTCGATGTTAGCGTATGTTTCGATAAACTTATCGATGATAAACAGATTTCCTGATACCGCGGTTAGAGTTGCCACAGATTCATTTTATGTGGATAGGAAATATGCAGAATTGCTAAATGAATTACAGATCGGAGTTGATGCATCATTGGGCGAATAGAAAATAAAAAGAGAAAAGTTACTTAGTCATTCTGAATCCGCTGATTATAGATCTGAGAAGATATATTTAACAATAGTCAAATGTCAGCGTTGTCATCCGAGAAGGGTGAAAACAATAACCGGCGAGAATTTGTACGAATCGAAGTATAAATCGAAGAGAACTTCGATAGAAATCGTTGATCATAACGCGCATGCGTGGGCGACGGATGTAACAATATCTCCACGAGACAGAACTGTTAAATTTTATAACGGTGATTTATTTGGTTTTAAAAATAAAATTAGTAAGAGTGACCCTGTATCAGTTTGGTTGTTTCAAAGTTTCGAATGTGAAAATTATGATCCGTTTGTACAACCTAATGGAGATATTTATCGTGCAGAATTTCTCCACTCGGAAATGAAATTCCTTGCGTCGAAATATACCGATGTTGTCGAACAATTACTCGGTAATTGTTTTACCGTTCCATCAGCTGCTGATCACTTTGTTCAAGAGAAAAAAATCATGGAAACCGACAAGATTGGAATTTCCTGTCGATGTGTAGCTAAGCTGCTGCCAATACGGACACGGCGGATTGTGGAATACTAAATACGATTACAGGGACTTTTTCTCAGTTGATATGGTTGAATGTTATGCTGGATGTTTTCTTGGAATGGGAGAGTGTGCTGAATATTTGGACATCCAACACACGAGATGACCATAGCTGCGATAAATGGACATTTATCAGGTTTGATTTAACTAGATTTGCATGTATTGAATCGTTTTCATTCACGGAAAGTTTCCATCCAATTGTTTATGTTTGGTTTGGTCGTCATTTTAGCAAACACGGTTGGGCTCCAACAGTGCTATTACGATATATGCTTGATGCTGGAATTTTAGCGGCGTTTATTGTAAGTGAAGCAGTAATATCGTATCATTCACGGAAACAAATCTGGTTACCAAAACTACCTCCTGACGATAGATCAGTTCTCGACGAAATCTTTGAGCGTAATCCCGATGAAATTGAATGCGAAAATAAACTTGCAAAGGATCTCGGCAGAAAAATTAATTGGTAAATTTACTTAGGGTAGTTCATGTGATCATAAACGACATTGCACAAAATTAATCATCGACGATGCCGAAATCGATTTTATAATAACTGATATAACAGAGAAAGGCACATTTATAAGCCGGAATAATGCTTACTTATCAGATGGAACTAAATTAGGTACAATTGTGAGTTATATTGATGGTGACTCACCACAGTTTACTCATTTAAGATCTTCGATGTTAGCGTATGTTTCGATACATTTATTATCGATGATAAACAGATTTCCTGATATCGCTGTTAGAGTTGCCACAGATTCATTTCATGTGGATAGGAAATACACAGATTTGTTAAAGATCGGCGTTGATGCATCATAGGGCGAATGGAGAATAAAGCGAGTAAATGTACCAAGTTATTCTGAATCCGCTGATTATATTCCCAAGAATATTTATTATAAAAATAGTCAAATGTCAGCGTTGTCATCAGCACCATCGGTATATTATCCTGTGGCCAGACATAAAACCGTTTATCTCAACGGACCTGGCGGTTCTGGTAAAACAACACGTGCAATCGAATTATTTCGGAACTTTGATACGGTTGTTTTGACGCCTACACATAGACTCGCCAGAGAGATGAAAGAAAGAGGTGTCAAATCTCATACTTATCACAGCTTCTTTCGGTGGAAGGGAGATGCGTGGACACCTAAACGAATGGGTGAGAAATATACTCCTAAGATCATTATCTGCGATGAGATATGCACCGTATCCGTGAATGTATTAATAATGTTTCTTGATTGGTTATTGACTCGAAATACTGCTGTTATCATGTTTGGTGATCATGGTCAACCAACACCTTTTCTCGGTCAATCGCCACATGACTGGTTAAAAGATTTCATAGATTATTATGAGGAAATACTCGATAATCATAGAACTATTGACAAATAGCTGAAAGAATTAAAAAAATTAATCAGACTGCAGCCGGATAAGATTCAATGTGAAATAATGCGTAAGGTAATTCCAGAGACTACGATGAATGATTTTTGGAATTTGTGGAGACCTACTAATTTGATAGCTGCAAGTCGGAAAATAGTTCATGATTCACTTCAGCAGCAATGATTTCTGTTACATAAAGATAAATTTTCAGATCTACCTGTACAATTGTTATCGCTCAGCTGATACACGTAAACAAGATATTGATATTGAAATCGCAGGACGCCTGATAGAGCCAGGAGTAGAACCAAGGAAATAAAACCTCGTTCTTAATGATATTGGTTTAGTTCCTGTGGATGTTGTTGAGAGTGCGTTAACGATGGATAAATCTCCATGGATTCTAGGATATGCTATAACGATTCATTCATCACAGGGATTAACTATTTCGGTTACTAATATTTGGATTGTTGATCGTACTGAATGGTCAAATTTAGTTTATCTAGCAGTGTCGAGAGTCAGAAGAATATTTCAGCTACAGAGGGTTATCATAGACTGCGCAGTAGATAATAATCAAACTCAGGAAATTAATAATGATATAGTAAGGAAAAAATCAGCCGGTTATCAGCGGTGTGACAAAAAAGACAAAATAAATTCAACTTTGATCTTGATATCGAATTTATCATGACGCTGAAACAACAACAAAGTAATCACTGTGCTTGCTGTAACACGGTAATGTTGTAGCAGTATTCTCCTAATGACTCACGACAATTTACTGTGGATAGAATTAATAGTAGTCTCGGCCACACACGCGAAAATGTCATGCTGGTCTGTCTTGAGTGTAATCAGCGTCGAGGAGCCAGTGCCTTACCGCAAACGAATCATCCATCACAACAGTGAAGGCGGTGGTAATTGTGTATCTTCAGGAATTAGTTGTAATTGTTCACGTACAAATCCACGTTGAAGAGCAGTTGAATCTGGTTTGTAGATTGCAGGCCTACCCGTGGATCTTATCACTCTGGAAATTTTACGTGTGGTTACACTCCAGACTAGGTCAGTCGCTCTTTTTTATCCCCTCCCTCAAGCTCTCCCAGCTCCTATAAATATCTAGCAGTTACATTACCTACTACTGGCTGTTTTGAGAAAGGGTCACGTCGTTGTACTGGTATGTGTTTCTTCGAGATTGCATTTATGGGGGTCATAGAAATTCCACAAGTAATTTCATTATTTAACGCAGCTATCACTCTTGGCAGTCTTGCAACCCATTCACGAGATCTCTTATCCGCCTGAAAGTTGTTCAAGGACATTTCCTGCGCATACTGATATCCACAAAATCGCTTAACAAGTGTTCGATTAAATCGCTCAACTATTGCCTTATCGCGATGAATTGCGGTGTGCCCTCGTCTGATTTTGACATTATGTTGTTTCATTAGAGATTTAACTGCACCAAGAAATTCTTCTCCAGGATCAACCTGTAGCAACTGTGGCCACCGCAAGGGCCCTCGTCGATAAATTCGTTCGAACGCAGATGCAACTTCAGTTGCTGTCTTTGGTGATAGTGGTTCTGCTTCTTTATATCTACTAGCAACGTCTACGACAGTTAACTCGTATTTGTATGTGCGCGATTGACGTCTACCAGTTTTAATAGTATCATGTGGTAAAAACAAAATATCTGATAAACCTCATTGGGAGTGTTGACATCAAAATGTACATACGGAAATTTTTAGGTGGTGGTAGATAAATTTGCCATATTGCCTGTAGTGCTAACCAATCTGCAGCAACAGAACGCGCGACACATGCGGCATCAGCAAGTTTATTAATTGCTGCACTACCCCTCCAATATCCTCATGGGCTATAATAAATCGATTCCATTATAATAATAATAATAATCGGCTGACTAGTTACCAGCCCCTAGTGTTAGTTTACCTTTCATCGCAGATCTTATCAAAAAATTAGGAAGTGATTCTCTGAGATATTTATTTTTGTTACAGATTTTAGAGCGTGAATCAACTTTACGTCTGCAATATGTCTTTGTAAATCTGGGCTTCTATACGCGACATCATGAATGTGGCACGCTTGATCAATCGCATTTATTGGATACTCTCCAGGTCTTGGTTGATCTTTCTCGTCAAGTCGGATATCAAGGTGGGTTCCAGGACCACAATAATTATATCCAGGAAGATGCTTCTCGCCATGATGTTTAGCCCATGGAGCTCCTGGTAATTTTCCAAGTGAAGCAGCAATATCTCCGCCTGTTTCATTAGAGATAAATTTATATTTTTTTTTACAACATTTCACACACTTGCACGGTTTTTATACCTCGTCGTTACTGTTGGGGGTGGGTACTCTTCATAGAACACAATATAAATTCATATGCTTATTATATATTCCTACAACATGGATGTCATTGATTTCTCAGCAACACGAAAGCAAGAGCCAGTCAAGCATCATCCAGCGCTACCAAATTCTATCAGAGCAATTATCATAGGTCCATCTGGGTCTGGTAAGACGCAATTGTTGCTTAACCTGATAATGAGATGGCTCAGGTGGGATACGTTGTATTTAGTGGCATCGTCTGGAGATTATCAGCGATGCTACAACGTGCTTAAAGATTTTAATGAAAATGCAAAGTTGTTGGACGAGGACGGCAATGATATTATTGATTTTATCACTGACATCAACGATGCTCCATCAGTGGATGATCTCGATGATCGAATTAATAACCTTGTAGTATACGATGATGTGATGCTAGACGAACAATCAAATCCAGCTCGGATATTTTCCCGAGGCATACACAAAAACACCGATGTTATATATGTTACTCAGCGATATGCACAAATACCGAAAGTGATCATAGATAACTGTAATCTTTTGGTTGTCTTTAATGGTATTGATATCCACACGCTAAGAAACATCCACCAGACTTGATGTTCAGGGGACATGCATATGATTAAATATAAAAATTTCTTCTCAAAAGCGCAAGCGATTCCTCATGGATTTATCATGATAAATATACATGATCCTTGGTCGCGATATCGCATAGGTCTCGATAAAATTTTTGGTTGAGAGACCAGTTACTTTATTTACCACAGACGGCAAGGGGACACCCCAGGTAAATATATTTGACACACACACACACACACACACACACACACACACACACACACATAATAATCCGGTTAAAGGTCTCTGTGACTCTTGTAGTTTTTCACCCTCCGTAGGAAGCTTTATTTTCACAAATAAATTTGATCTGTTCTTCCTCCCTGCTGCTGACAGTGACGGGTGTAAGATGAAGTTATTTACAATTGCAACATATACAATGGAGACAGTGTCGGGATTACTCTATGTTACTTTCATAATCTGTGGCTGAGATTTCTTTGGATATTGTACTTGTGAAAATCTTACATGATTTAAGTACACAGCTAACTAACTAATCTAAAGTACACTATTTTAAGCAGTTATTAAAATAGGGAAAACGATTTTTTCCAGACTAGACAATACCATCTTCGAAAAGTGCAACGAATGAATTGCCAAATATATAAAATGTAAAAAAAACAAAATAATAATAATAATAATAATAATAAAGACAAATTATATGCTTGCTTTTTTTTACATCTATTTCTGAAGTCCATGAAATGAAATTGACCAAGCGGAGCTAGGGGGATTCGACAGATACACATCTGAAGTAAGGCCAAGCTATATACTCTACAATTCATATTACACCCATCAATTGTACACCAACAAAAAGTGAATTAGACGTCCTTTGAACAGTACCTGAAATATGTAAGGTATTTTTTTAAAGACAGTATATATATATATATATATATATATATATATATATATTGGAAGAAAACCAGGTAAATTATATTTCTTTAAATATCTAAGCCTATGCAAAAGTAAAAACTGTAGAGCGCCACCTATATGGACCCAAAACACAATTAATTTTACTATATATTCTCTACATTTGTTTCTCAGTACTGAACTTTCCACTGTGTGACAATCAGTATAAATCATATGTTAATCTAAACTACCTTCAAAGATAACTTCACGGTTAAGTTCTTATCATTGGTTCACCAGCATTTCTTTGAGAGGCTGGACTGTAAACAAACCAGCGTGCAATGGAACTCATATTTCACTTCCGGATCATCACCAAGACCCTATTATTCACTGTACACTGTCGCCGAAACGCACAGAGACAACCACACTATGAGCTCATATTCTAAAGAATAAATAATTTACCTTTAAATCCATACCTAGAATGTCTAAATCTTAACTCTTTTATCACCACCTAAAGGAGACGGAGAAAAAAAATGCTCTAAAAATAGACTGGGTCTGAACCAGAACTAATAATTGTGAGCCGATTCAGTATGTAGTCAGTCGAAGGCCACCGCCATATCATCTCGTGATCAACGGTGTTTAACGGGAAAACATATCAAGCGGAGGAACCAGACTAAACCACCGTTTGCAATTTTGTTTATATTTACACACTTTGATTGTAAGAGACCTTTTTACAAATAGGAATAGAGAGAGTCAAAATTATAGGAACTTCACAATTTGTAACCATACAGCAAAAGCAAAACGGTTTTAATCTCTATCGATAATATACGAAGTATGGCAATATTACAGCGTTTCGGACACAGGTGCTCGTATCGTTGCTTACAATTTAGCTGTCATACATATACTATACTAGTTTCTATTTTAATTTGTAAATAGATAAAAGGATGGCTTCACAAAAATGAAGCCTCTTGTTGTCAATTTTTGCCTTTATTCCTTTTACATTATTTGAGCATGCTAATTACTTTTGCTGTCCTTACCACCATTATAACCTCACTCCTGTATTCCATATTGAATAGGGCATGGTTGCCTGGCTCGTACATTTCTTTATAGTATCTTCTCATACATTTTAAAAGATAAAATTGTGAATTGACTTAAGTGTACTAATATATATATATATCTATATATATATATATATATATATATATATATATATATATATATATATATTGTTTTAGTTTATGGGTAAAGCAAATACCCTAGTGATGTTTTACAAATATTAACAATTGTACATGGACAGAAGATAGAAGAATGACATTACCTTGCAAAAGTAACAATCCAGCATTGCATGGTAAATGATCAAGATTAAATGAGACTGAGAAAGGAAAAGATTACAGAAGTGGTACATAAACAGATGGACATATCTCTCCCATTTGTGGAGTAGGTTGTGAGAATGATACCCACTGTCTCTGTCACAAGCTACATATATTTCTACTCCCTACCGCACTATCTCGGGAAAATAACAAATATTCCAATGAATTTGTCTTATTTGGGTATGACATATTTAAATGACAAGATAATAGCCAGTAGTATGATGAATGACTACATATTGTGAACATGAAGTTTAAAATCAGTTTTCCCATGCCATATATTTTTGTAATATTAATGTTGTTCTACACTAACCTCCAACATTAGTATTTTGTAGATTATAGCTCAGTGTCTTAGGATTTTTTTCTTTGTAAATAATTAAGAATATGGCATCATGAAGATGTAGCCTCTGGCATCAATTTTTGCCTTGATTTATTTTATATTGTTTCACCAAGACAATTACTTTTCGTATCCTTACCACCATTAGAATCTCGCTCCTGTATTCAGTATTCAATAGGGCAAGGATTGTCTGGCCCATACATTTACATTTAATTTTACAATATTTGATTATGAATTCACATAAGTGTACTGATTGATATATATATATATATATATATATATATATATATATATATATATATATATATATATATATATATATAGTCTGTTAGTGTTTGGGTAATGCAAAAACTCTAGTAATGTTTGACAAATATTGACTGTTTATCTTAAATATTATTAATTCATTTATACTGAATCATTATTGGCAGCACAGTATCGAACACCTGTGATTGGCAGGGAAGGGGGTGGGGGGATTTTTTAACTTCAGTACTAGCCAGCACATACCACGCTGAGATTGTAATTTCAGCCATTTAGCGATTTCCGGACTAAGAACAAATATTTTGAACTTCCCTCTTTTCGAGATATCACATTTGGGATGTCTCTCCTTTTATGCAAATATTAAAGTGTAGTGACCTCTAAGATACTCGTAAAATATAGTAAATGAACAGATGAGTTGAAAAAATTCTTCGAAATAATATTGGCTAAACGATCCTGAAAGAAAATGAACTTAATTTTAATTTTAATTTTGATCGTTCTTATTTATATGTCTTCGCAAAATTGGCCCTTCAGAATCAGTAAGGTTACTTAACTGGTAATGGATGTAAGGTGTGGAGTGTCTTCGTTATATTGGTGTACGTTATGTGTAACTGAATGCACAGATAGTATCGGAAAATTAGATCGGAGTCATCGATGGGTCAGATTGTGACCGGCGAGAGTTAGTTACCTTGTGTTAATTGGTGAGTGTACACATTAGTTTACCCCGGAATCAAGTGCCTGTGGTTTATTCTTAAAGAGGTCGCGCGAGAAAAGAGAGAAGTGTCCTCCCTTGTAGTTATTGTATAGTATATGTATGACAGGTAAATTGTAAGCAACGATACGAGCCCCTGTGGTTTCGAACAATAGATTCGTTAGACGTTAGGCCACAGGGAATCATACAGAATTTGTTATTGTTTATTTTTCTCCTGGTTGAAATCATTTCTTTTATTATGACAAAACATACAATACAATTTGTTGATTAAGTTGACTTGATATACCTACAAATTCAATTGTCCATAGGGACTAACTCTTTGTTCAAATTCGTTGACCTCGGACAAGTGGGCTGGTGGCACAGTAGTAGGCCTAGCCTAACTTAATCACACGATCCAGGGGAGTAAAACCATTAAAGCGATTTCTTTGTGATAAAATGTTCTGCCAGGATGATAATTTAAGGACCAACTTGATTCCTACAGGAGAAAAAACATTCAAATGTGATTTTTGTGATAAATTGTTTAGTCATAAGGGTGATTTAGAAAAGCATACGAGGATACACACTGGAGAAAAGCCTTTCAGATGTGAAGTTTGCGATAAAATGTTTAGTCGGAATGGTGTTCTACGGATGCACATGAGGATACATACTGGGGAAAAACCATTCAAATGTGTAGTTTGTGAAAAAATGTTTAGTCAGAATAGCAACTTGAAGACACACATGAGAATGCATACTGGAGAAAAAACATTCAAATGTGTAGTTTGCAATAAAATGTTTCGTCGGAGTGCGCATTTAGATAACCACATGAGAATGCACACTGGAGAAAAACCATTCAAATGCGAATTTTGTGACAAAATGTTCAGTCATAGCGGTGATTTGAAAAAACATACAAGGATACACACTGGAGAGAAACCGTTCAAATGCGAAGTTTGTGATAAAACATTTCGACAGAGTGGACTTCTTAGGAATCACGTTAGGATACACACTGGAGAAAAACCATTCAGATGTGAAGTTTGTGATAAACTGTTCAGTGAGAGAAGTAATTTGAAAACGCACATGAAAATACATACTGGAGAAAAAGCATTCAAATGTGAAATTTGTAATAAAATGTTTAGTTGGAAAAGCGCTTTAAATAAGCACATGAAAGTTCATACAGGACAAAAACCATTCAAATGTGGATTTTGTGATAAAATGTTTAGATGCAGTGGGTATCTTTTGAAGCACATGACTGGACATACTGGAGAAATTTAACGTTGTGCTAGTCTGAGTGATATTTATTTATCATGTTCGGGGCTTATTTTGTGGGTGGGGCCAATTGACAACATAAATAAAAAATCAGCTTGTTGAACGAGTAATAACACGAAATGAAGCTAATATTGATGCACTAAAATCTTATGTATACGATTTCACTGTAATTGGATGCTAGAGATGAAATTCAATTTGAAGCATTCTATATTAGTACAGCTGGGTCTTTTATGTTTGTGTTTAAGATTTTTTATTACATTTACGTGATAGATTTTGCACGCAGTGAAGATGTTGTGGAATTTACTGACGGGGTGAAGAATAGTGTAATAGGGGATGACAGCATCGATTGCGAATTTGTTCCTTTGCTTATATATATATATATATATATATATATATATATATATATATATATATATATATATGCTGTACACGGAGCCAAACAAAACTCGACAGTTGGGGCCATCCTAGCATGGTAATACAAACTTGATGCCAGCTTGGAATCATTGCAGTAGAATGTGGGAAATGACCTGTCATACATACACCATCAGGCATGAAAACACCCAGAAATTGTTTTTACAATGATATCGATAAACCCACAGCCAATTATATTGAACCACCAACATTGACTTGGCCATGGCATGAAATACATGGTGACTGTAACAGTTTTAGAGGAAAAAGATGAAAACCTTTGAAAACATGCAGCAAACCTTTGTAGCTATAGGTGAACGTGGCAGTTAGCCCTGAGACTGCAAAGTCGCCAGAGATATATAAATATTCCCTCAGAAGAGATTTTCTGTGATTGCCAGGAAGTTGTACCAATGAAGTAAACAGCTTGGTTGGAAGTGTGTGTGCATCTTGCAGCCGAACAAGTCCAGCTTGTCGAGCAATTATACTTTGCAGTGACAGCATTAATAGAAGAGCTACGATTAACACTCAGAGTTACCAATGCAAGAAAATAGTGTTTAATTTTTAAAGAAAAGGAGATTCATGGGTTTTATTCACTGGCTATTTAAAACAGACTTTGTATATTTAAATATTTTTAAAATAACTTACTTTTAATTTCCTTATTTTACTGTACAAGCGATGTGTGTAATTTGGGTGATCGATAATACAGTTTGACCTTACTTTAGGTGTGGACCTATCAAAAGACTGCTGTTCCATTTAGTCATTTTCACTTCCTTGAATTCAAGGGAAAATCAGAAGGAAAAAAAATGATCTCATAATTTGTTGCAGTTTTTATCTATATCATAATTCATCAACTGCATTTTCTGAAGCTGATATTGTCTAATCTGGCAGAATTTGTTTTATGTATTTTAATAACTGCTAAAGTTAGTGTGCTTTGGTTTGGTTCAGGCTAATTGATTTAGCACATGGGAGCAGTCGTTGTATCAGCTGCCTACTGTCGATAGTGCAAAGTGTTATATATATTTAATTTATATTGTGTGAGCGACCTTTGTCCATAAATGAGGGTAGGAGTTGAACCTACCTGACCAATGTCTATTTTGTAAACAACATATTATATAGCTAAATCTTTCCTATGATTGTTGAGTATTTATTATGATTATTACTATTTGGGAAAAAATATGTTTACTTGGACCTGAATTTGGGATACTGATATCAGTCTTGAGAAAATCTGGTGTCCCTGCTGTTTGCCATGTCTATATTAAATTTTAGCAACATACCTGATCTTGTGAACAACTGAGAATTTTCTAGAAATGAACTTTTGACCCTTGTCCTGGTCCTCATATTGTGTCTTCGGTTTTTATATAAAGGAGAAGTAAAAAAAAATTCTTTATTTCTATCTTAACATCAGTTTTTAGATTAATCAATTTAAGTTGTATTAAGCTAAAATTTGAAGATTTATTTAGTAACTTATTTATTGGAATTACAAAATGCTCAACAGTACATTCTGATTAAATCACTATTTTGGGATTATTATTATAAATTCATTCAAAGATATTCTGGATTATATCACTGTCATATGTCAAGACTGCAAACACATCAACACTATTCCAGGCTATTGGTACATCAGCACATTCAAGGTTGCAATCAGAAGACCACTAGAATTCATTTGGATTATTCTATACCTTTTGAACTTGTTACAGAACTTTTAGGACCATTTGGGATTTAATTCACAATACTGTAAGTGCTTGTTAAATTTTCATTTTGTATTATAGGGAAATAAATTATTTGTTGAATTTTACTAAACTTGCTTGTTTTGGCTCTATTCTGTTTCTTAGTTTAAGGCCAGAGACTCATAACCACAGTTATAACCTACCTTCCATAAACTGTATGCCTTAATAACTATAACATGCAATTACTTGTATTTTATAACAGCATGAATTGCTATAACATGCAATTACTTGTATTTTATAACAGCATGAATTAATAACTATTACATGCTATTACGTATACAATTCGAAACCATAAGTTGGTCCCAAGTCCAGACCATCAGGCCCGGCCACTTAAGGTGGCAACGATTGGAAAAAAAGCCAAAAAAACCCACTATGTCCTGGCAATAAGAATTAAATAATAATTACATATATAAGGTGGTAACAAGCCCAGGCCACCAGGACTCAACCAAGATGCACAATGCAGTAAGTAAATTGGAATCAACCCCTTTATAATCTCAAAAACTATGTCAGGCATATGTTCATGAAATTAGGATAACTTTAATAATACAATCCTTGGAGTATGACATATATATATATATATATATATATATATATATATATATATACATACATGTATATATATATCACACACACGCACAGAAGCTCCCATATATTAACCAATGGGTGCCTGTATAATAATGATACGACCCGAAATTAATTTCACTTACTGCCCATTAAGCCCATTGGCATGTATTGCAGCAATGAAGCTCTTCCACATCAGTCTGGCAATTTTCTCTAGTGTGCCCCAGCTTTGTTGAAGAGTTTTCATCTCAGTCTCAACAGTACAACGCCATGTTATTTTAGGCCTCCCACGCTTCCGTCGTCCCTCAAGTGTCCACTGCAGTGCTGTCCTTAAAACTGCTTCTGCCTCCTTTCTCATCACATGCCCGATCCATCCCCAGCATCTTCTCATGATGATATGGCCATCATGATTGGTATTGATGAATTTCTATTGAGAGACATAGCCTCTGTCTTCTTCTGGCTTACTCTCAGTCCTACCTGGTGTGCAAAGATACAGTGGCATTGTGTCTAATCTTGTATTTGCTGGTGAGTGTAGGAAAGCAAAGCGAGATCATCTTCAAAGTCCAGGTCTTACAGTGTAGAAAACAATGTCAGTTTGATATCCCATGATGCATCTTCTGTTGTTCTCCACATGATCAGTCAATTACTATGTTGCAGGGCAGTGTTGACATGATACATCCCTGTCAATTGCTATGTTGCAGGGCAGTGTTGACATGATACATCCCTGTCAATTACTGTGTTGCAGGGCAGTGTTGACACAATACATCCCTGTTCTATGATGTTTCTGAGGGTGAATATTTGATCTGCACATCACTTTCCCTTACAAAATCCCGCCTTTTCCATCCTCTGAGATTTGTCGGAAGCATCTGCGATCCGATTGATGATATCTTTGGCAAGGATCTTACTGGGTATGGGTAGTAGGGTTATGCCACATCAATTGTTACAGTCGCTGAGTGACGATAACTCTTTTGGTCCAGACCTTGTGAACTTGTTTTCTCAAACTGCTGTAAACCATGGTTGTAGAATGGATGCTGCATTTTTCTGGGTCCGTTTTGCATATCTCCGCATTCAGGTTGTCATGTCCTCGAGCTTTGCCATTTCAGAGAGATCTAATAGCTGCAATGATTTCTTCTTTCTCTGGTGGAGCAATATAAATGTCAAGGTCTTTCTCGGCTTCTTGGATGTCAGCTTCTTCTTCAAGCGGTGGTCGGTTCAGAACTTCCCTGAAATGCTCTGTCCAGCGTGCTTCTTGTTCTTTCACTATGTCATTAGCTAACCTTGTCATGCCACTGTACCTGCAACAAATGAGCTTGGTGATTATGTATATACTTCCTTTTTCTCCATGATATGCTACATTTTCAGCTCGTGTTGCAAGGTCTTCCATGAAACTTCGTTTGTCTGCTCTTACTAGCTTCTTCACTTTCCGGTCTGCCTCTCTGTGTTGCTATTTAAATCTTTCTTAAAGTCTGGCTGATTTGACATCTGGCAGTCTCTTCTTTATGGCACGTTCTCGTCGATGACTTTCCAAGTGGCAGGCTTCATCCACTTCTTACTTTTTCTCTTATCTTTGATGCCCAGAATGCCCCCCAGGAGGCCTATATATATATATTCATTATTTGCATTTTCCGCTGTGAAATTCGCTGCCATCGGACCAGCCGGCTGGTGGCAGGGTAATGACATGAAAAACATGATATGGGGAGCAAAACCATTCAAGTGTTTGTTTCTGATAAAATATTCAGTCAGAATGTTAATTTAAGGGTCCACATGATACAAAATATGGGAACAAAAACATTCAAATGTGATTTTTGTGATAAAATGTTCAGTCATGGCGGTGGTTTGAAAAGCATACAAGGATGAAATTTGGAGAAAAACCATTCAAATGTGAAGTTTGTGATCACATGTTCAACCAGAGTACTCTCTCTCTCTCTCTCTCTCTCTCCATTAATGCAGTCACACTTGACTATTAAGCAACAGGTGGTGTGTGGTCAGAGCTAAGTAAAGACGGAAGTGAGAGGACAGTCAGAAGAGTAATGATAGGAAAGACAGAAATAAGTAAAAGAGTGTCACTGTACCTTTTCGTCCCTTCATACTACGACCATCTGGCTACCGTAGCGGCAATGAGATAAGGAACCTCAACCGGATAGCCCTGAGAATCATTAGGTCTTACTTGTAGCTGACTAGTTCATTCGAATGTGATTTTGGAAAGCTCAAGCTTGTGAGATACCAAGTCTGGAGTTTCTGCAATTATTGATGGTACTGTAATTTGTTCCAAGTCCCTATTGTACATGGGAAGAACTGAACTTAAAACAATTTGTCGATGCTGACTTTAATTGGAACTTTTTTCCTGTGGTTTGCCCTCATTTGGCTATATGCTAGGGTCAGATATTTGTCTGCTGATATGTCCATTAGGTTGTTCGCAATCTTGTACAACATGGTCAGCTGGACCTTGGTTCACGTGGATTTGAGTGATTCCCACTGGAGATGGTTCAGCATTGCACTGACACTGCTAGTGTTACGATATTTATTTGTGGTAAATCTAGCAGCTCTCCTCTGAACCATCTCTGTCTTATTTATTAGATCTTTATTATGAAGTTCCACACAGTTGAGTAGTACTCAAGACCTGGTCGAACCAGAGTGAAATATGCTGCACTTTTTACTTCTTCATGTTGATTTGCAGGTTGCGGCACTGGAAACCAAAGTTACTGTTCCCTTTTTTCACTATCTTGTCTGTGTGCCTTTTCCAGGAGAGGTCTCTGGACAATTCTTCCCCAAGATATTTTGTTGCCAGCTCTTTGGCTAACTTGTGCCCTTTAAGAGTATATTTGGACAAGATTGGTGATTTCTTCCTAAAAACTCTTAAGATGCTGCATTTTTCTGAGTGCCAGAGGGCCAGTTTGTTCAGGTCTTCTTGAAGGATGTCACAGTCCTTGGAGGCATTTATTTCCCGGTAGACTATACGGTCATCTGCAAAAAGTCTTGTGTTGGATTTTACACTCGCAGGTAGATCATTGAACACCAGGAAGAGGATGAGATCTCAAAACACTCCCATGAGGTACCCCACTAACAACCGGTGCTGGGTATGATGTTGCTCCATCTACTATAACTCTCTGCAATCTGTGTCAGGAAATCTCTGATCCATTTCTGGGAATTACCCCTGATGCCATAGTGGTCCAGCTTACAGAGGAGTCTTTTATGGGGGACACGATAGAAAGCCTTACTGAAATCAAAGATAGCAAGTCCAAAAAAAGGGAAAAGAATGAGGATATTTACCATTTAGGATTATATTCTGGGATTTGCTGGCGAGTAACCAGCGTTGATTAACAAAGAATATCTTCAATTTTAAATAGAAAGTAGTTTGAGCAAGGATGCTATCATATTGTGTTTTAGGACATGTTCCCCAGCACCAGAGAGTTGATGTTGTGTTATAGGACCTGGCCTAATTTTGTGGATTAGTTGAAAAAAGTCGTGAGCTAGAACAGGTAATGACCAATGCCCGCCATCTTCTAAATACTATTTGTAATTGCAAGAGCTGCACGAGAATGCATACTGGGGAAAAATACATCGATATGTGAAGTTTGCAATAAGTGTTTTGGCAGAGTATTCATTTAAAGAATCATATGAGAATGCACACTGGAGAAAAACCATTCAAATGTGTAGACTTGTTTTATGATAAAATGTACAGTAACTGTGGTAACTATGCTGGAGAAAAACCATTCAAATGTGTAGGCCTATTTTATGATAAAATGTACAGTAACTGTGGTAACTTGAAAAATCACATAAAAGCACATGCTGGAGAAAAACCATTCAAATGTGTAGGCCTATTTTATGATAAAATGTACAGTAACTGTGGTAACTTGAAAAATCATATAAAAGCACATGCTGGAGAAAAAACATTCAGATGTGAAGTTTGTAATAAAACGTTCAAACATGATAGTAATTTAAAGAGCCACAGCAGGATGCATACTAGAGAAAAACCATTCAAATGTGTAATTGTGATAAAATGTTTACATGGAGAAGTTCCTTTGATAACCAAATGAGTGACTATACAGGGCAAAATCCATTTGTATGTGCAGTTTGTCATAAAATGTTTAGTAACACTTTTGATCTCTGGAAGCACATGATGATACATACTGGAGAAAAACCATTCAAATGTGAAGTGTTTCATGGACTGTTCAGGCTGAGTAGTAATTTGAAGACCCACATGAAAATGCATACTGGGGAAAAACCATTTATATGTGAAGTTTGCAATAATATGTTTTATCAGAGTGTTCAATTAAAGAATCATATGAGAATGCAAACTGGAGAAAAACCATTCAAATCTGAAGTTTGTGATAGAATGTTCAGTTGGAGTAGTAATTTGAAGAGCCTCAGGAGACTGCATACTGGGGAGAAACAATTTATATTTCAGGTTTGCAATAAAATGTTTCATTAGAGTGTTTAGTTAAAGAACCATATGAGAATGCACACTGAGTAGTAATCTGAAGAGCCACATGAGACTGCACACTGGGGAAATAAAATGATAAAGATAAGATAAAATAAGAATTCTTTATTTGAGATTTCATAGTCCATACATCGAAACTAAAATATAGATATAAAATTTAAATATTTTAATCATAGAAGATCATACATATATCTTATATACAAAGTTACATACACATCTACAACAATGGACAGTGTCCAGCATTGTTAAGGATTAAACTGTGTAGCACTTTTAAAAAGTAATTTGTGCTATCTACATATTGTATGAGAATTTAAATGAATGTCATAGTTCCACAGAGATTTCAAGATACTGTTCTTGCTGTCAGATATTATTGTCGTCACTGAGAACACATACTTTCTCGTTACTTCTTCAAAAGTGAAATACACTAATAGCAGCAGGGAGGGTGAACCCTACAAATTGTTTGCAGACCCCAGTTGCGAAAAAATACGGGTTCTACAAAAGGCTGAAAAATAAGCTAAATAACGCTGAATCAAAGTCTCTAATCAACTGAGAGTCACTCTAAGTTGTGTTAGCTCATTCTATTGCTTTATCGTTAGCAATTTGTTCATATTTTTTATGCATCGGCGGTCACTGACTTGTTATGGTTCACCCTCCCTGCTGCGGTCAGTTAAATATTTTATCAAGCCTGATTCGATATCTAGATCTACAATCATGTAAATTTATCACTCTTTTAGTAAAATCTGCAGTAAAAGGAAAATTAATGATAGGAGCTGGGTCTTGATCGCCAATAAACTCCATATTGTTCATCTCGCGCTGGCATAATTTTTTTTCCCGTTTTTCATTAAATGTTTCTTGCTATATCTTCAAGGTCAGGTAAAATATTTCTTAGTATCTTTGATATTTTGGCACGTTCTTGATTGGTAATATCTTGTTCGATTTTTTTGAAATTCTTCATCGATATCAATATTATTCCAATCATCGAGAAGTAAAATTAACTCTTCCGGGGTTGACATATACATCGTTTAAAAGTGAGATTTTTTTTTTTTTGTCAACGTGTAATTAAATCATTGTGATGTCAATAATGATTGGAGAAGCTCACTCAGCAAGATTGGCACGAGAGCGACTAGAGGCAATTAGGAAATATCTACCACTCCGAGATGCTGTCAAACAACAACTACAAGAGTGCCAACAAACACAGGAAGAATTTACTACAGGTACAGAAAGATTATTTAAGCCTATCACGAAGGCTACCGAAGAAGGCACAGAGGCTACCAGAGTCTTCTTCCCATGTTGGAGAAAACCGCGGAAGCGACTGAAAAGATATCAAGGCGGACCAAAGAAACAAAAGATTCTACGACAACTTCCAGGTGTTCCACCAGACCAACCAGTTCAAGGCAGAAAACAACCAAAGTTAGAAATAATTGATAGATTTTCTGAATCTGGCATTGAATTTATAAAAAGTATTAAAAATTTAGATGAGTTGGTCGAGCTTGCCGTGGCAGGTTATGAAAACCGAGGTAGATTTTTAAAACCGGAGTATGTTAAAAAAGTAAATCGTGAAAACTGGTACAAATTGATATTTCGCATGGGTTGCAAAGCTGATCAGGTTCGAGAAAACGATCCAATGTGGATAACATTTATGAAAGGAGTAAATTACTATCGTGGTCAGATACAGCAACAACGACAAGCACAACCAGCACAAAAATTGAAGTATTTAACTGACCTCGAGGATAAATTCACTCCTGAAGGTACTGCAGCAATCAGAGATCCAGATCAAGTATTAGGTGTCGCCAGATATGGATTTGATGATATAGAAAAATATGTAAAACCCGAGCAAGCTAAAAAAATGAACCGCGACGACTGGATTATATATATATATATATATATATATATATATCGTGTTGCTAATAATACCATGCGTATCAAATCCGGCGACGAAAATTTTGCTAAATTTAGACAGCAAATAGAACAACCATCACCACCTAGTCCAGAAGAAAAATTGAGAGCACAACAAGAAGAAGAATTAGAACAACTAATGA
This sequence comes from Megalonaias nervosa, assembly GCA_016617855.1. Classification (NCBI taxonomy): domain Eukaryota; kingdom Metazoa; phylum Mollusca; class Bivalvia; order Unionida; family Unionidae; genus Megalonaias; species Megalonaias nervosa. The sequence continues at coordinate 54,055 of JAECUM010002426.1, forward strand.
GAGAAACAACAAGAAGAAAAATTGGCAGCACAACAAAGGGAGAGCAAATAGAAGAAGAATTAAAACAAATAATGAGAGAAGTAGAACAAGAAGAAAAAGAAAAACAAAGAAGAAGTAAACAACAAGAAAAAAAAAAAATGGATCAAGAAGAACTTAAACGAACAAATAAAGAAATAGCATCACTGGATGAACAATTATTCGAACGACCAAAAGAAAGAAATACAGCAATGTCACTTGAAAAACGATGTGAAATGGATCAATCAGTAAAACGTATTAAAAATGAACTAATAAATCTCTATAAATTTAAAGAGAAACTTGAAAGTGATATTTGCAGGCACAACTGGAAGTGGTATTGGTGGTTTTGTTACTTGTCCCAACAACGTTGTCGCTGACTTAAACAGACTTGATGTTCTCTTGGGTGGAAAACGAGCTGGTAATAATTCCCCAGAAATCATTAAAGAGGCAACTGCGATTTGTCAACGATTATTCACAGGCGGTATTATGGATATTAATGTTTACCGGGCTCTTATCGATGAACTTGTCGATGATTATTACCATAGTGATTAATTAGATACAATAACTAAAAAATAGATGGTCGTGCATAATGCTCAACGTGCCCCGGTCATAGTCAGGGTGATAAATTCGAGATTACCTACGTATAGCGCGATCTACGGTGATGGACTCGGTGATATTATTCATGGTCTATTCAGAAGGTTAGCCCCAAAAGCAATACCGATTGTAAAGCAACTGGGTATGAAAGCTATTGATGTTATTCGTGATAAAGGTATTGGTGCTGTCGGCGATGTTGCCGGGAAAGAGTTTTCGGCAATCAAAGATAGACTAGCACGATTAATGCGTAGACCGTAAGCAGTCCGACCACAGAGTGCTTTGCACTCCGCAGTAAAATTACCCAGCACTGAAATTATGCCCGCAAATGTCAGCAAAGTAATAAATCAAGCTGCAAATCAAAAACTAGCTGAGTTAGCTGGCGACAGGGAAAGAAAAATATCAGCCAGTTTGATAGCAGGAAGTGGTCTTCGTGTTAGACGAAAACAAAAATAATAAAAGATGTTCAAACGTGTATCTGATCCCGCATTTGACATGGACGCACCAGTACTCAAAGATGAATCTGTGCGCGATTATCAGTTTAATTTTTATGACGCACGTGTACCTAATGCATGAGGAAGAACTACAGGTTCAGGATACAAGTAGATATTTCTTACTTGCTGAGGCATTCATTGAGGTCGAAGATAGACTCGTCAAAGCAGATGATACCGCATATGATCGAATTGGTGATCGAGTTGGTTTTGTTAACAACGGTATTATGGCGTTATATAATGGTGCTACATGTACCATTGACGGAGCGAACATTGAATCATGCCTGAAGAACATTGACGTCGCTACAACAATAATTGGTCTTGCACAATACTCCGATGATTACTCAAGATCAGCTGGTCCATCAATGATGTTTCACAAAGACACAACTGATCAACCCGAGTACAGAAACGTGACAATGAATGCAGCTGGAACTGAAGTTGCATCATTGAATGAAAATTACAACCTGGAATTTAAATCGCGCCGAGCAATGCTAAACGACGATGCAGAATTTTCATGTGCATTTCTGCTGTCACATATATTTGGATTCTGCATGAATGTTAGAAAAGTTATATTTGGAGCCAAGCATACAGTGGTACTTGTCAGATAATTATGCAATATGGCGTGCTGCTGAAGTTGATGCAGGTAAAATAACGCTGACAAAACTTTCATTATGGATGCCAGTAATGATTCCATCGATCGCTGAAGAACAACAGTTACTCTCTTTCATGAGTCAAGGTGGTAAATCAACATTATCATGGTTGACAATGAGCAATGATAGTATTCAAAGTAACGTTGCTGGGTTATTTACATGGCGTATAGCATCACAGCGGGGGGTGTCAGCACCACGACATATATTCATCGCGCTTCAGGAAAATGCCAGAGTAGATTCACAGGAACAAAATCCAATGGTGTTTGACACGCTTGGAGTTACTGAAGTTTCTTTGAGGATAAATGGATATCAAGAACCGTCCGAAGAAGTGTTGCTGAATTTTGAGAATAACCATGTTGCACGTGCTTATCATCGGTTGATGACATTTATGGGACGTGATCAGAATGTTGATTCTGGTTTGCAGATATCTCTGCGGGATTTTACAACGCTGTATCCGATCTATTACTTTTCTCTGGAACACCTTGATTTATTCAGACAGTCTGTCGTTGATATACACTTTCGAGCTCGTGTAGCTCGACTACCCGCTGGTGGTTATAGAGCAATCGCCGTTGTAGTTAGTGACAAAACAATGCTACTTAAAGGTGTTGGTGGACGAATGAGAGTCGTTGATGCGCTGGTAGAAAACATGTAAACATGTAACCGTGAATTAGTTCACCCGTAAGATTATAAATGTCATATCATCATGTCAACGTCAGTCTGACTCCTGGTCAGATTAAAAAACTACAATCAGCGCTAAAAAACAGTTGTGGAACAAAAATATCGTTGAAACGAGAACAAATTACAAATGGATCAAATAAACTATCACTGACAGAACGTCAACTTAAGAACTTTAATGCAGCTAAAAAAATCAAAACAGGGATACGACTTGATCTTTTGGCGAGTGCTATCAGTGCCACCGCAAAGACCGGTGAAATATTTCCACTTCTCGCGGCGATACCAGGAATCATTGCTGCGGATGCTCCAGCTGTTGCAAAGGCTGGGTGCTGTTGGAACTGCTGCTGTGATGATTTTAAAAAAAGCAACAGGAAAAGGATTAAAAAAGGGACGGGGACTCAGACTTCCAGGAACTTTACCACGACGCGGAAGTGGATTAAGGATTCCAGGAACACTTCGTTGATTCTTCCTATGTCAAACTTTGATTTACTCGACGCAGTTGCACGATTAAACATTAAAAACTTCAGAGGTGTTTTTATGTGAGATCAGTTACCGCATAAACCAAACAACGTTGAAACTGGCATTATTAATCTTGATCGACGCAACGGTCCAGGCACTCATTGGGTTGCGTGCGCGATTGATCCACGTGGAATTGTTTATTTTGACTCGTTCGGGCTTCCACAACCAAAAAAGTTTTTAAAATACAGTAATTTGGCTGGTGATATTCCAGTGTGGTATTCAACGTTACCAACACAAAAAATAACCGACCCACCAAAATGTGGCAATGAAACCCTCGCTGTGCTTGATGCGATTTCAAAATCGTCAGCGCCGCCTCACAAAACCGTGCACAAGTATACACTCAACCGTCAGTAAGTTAAACAGGCATTAGTAAATATAATGGTAGATATTTACGGAAGATCAGCTAAAACTAAAACCCAACAATCACCAAGCGAAGATTTATTCAAGCATGTAACAAAACAAATCAACGATGAATTATCTGACCTGCTAAATCTAGCCAATATGATCCAAACAAACTTGTAGTATTTCAAAACCGTGAAGGAAAATTAATGACGAGCAATATTTCAATGAGCGATATTATTGTTCGTGCTCAAGGAGCAAATATAGGGAGCATAGCTGTGTATGACCGGCATGGTAAGCTTGTTCCTAGTGTTAATACTCCAACGACGATCCGAGATAGTATAAGCGAACGATTATTAAAAACCGGCGATATAATGAATGGCATCATCCACATGAACAACAACAGAATTATCAATGTTGGAGAACCTACCGCAGACAGCGACGCTGCAACGAAGAAATACGTCGATGATCAAGAATCCAAGTTCATATCAGTTAACGGTGGTATGATGCGTGAATTTCTTGACATGAACAACAACGGAATTAATAATCTTAGAACACCAGAATCAGATTTTGACGCTGCAACGAAGAAATACGTCGACGATAGCAACGTCCCGATGACAACTTTGTTGTCGACGATCAACGATGGAATGGTCGCATTTAGAACTGAATTCTCCAATCACGTACAGTTGTTTCTGAATTTTCGTAGAAACGTAAACAGAACCATTAGTGAATTTTCTGGAAGTCCAGCAAACGTTGACATAAAACTCTTCGAAATTAACAGAAAACTCAACTATATTCCTAATATCATCAATAAAACAAATCTGATTAAAATTCCTCACAAGCAGATCATTCAACAAGTATACACAGTAACATCGGGATCATTAACATGGTCACAGCAAAATAACACTATCAATTATACCGCGGAAGTCACTGGTGTGTACGGGCTGTCCGTGTTCAGCTCTGCAGCATTCATACTATTTACCACGTATCCATGGCACCATTCAACTGATGATTTTTCTGGAACTGTCTTTTGTGTTAAATAAAAATGCCGAAGAAATATTTATACTTGAACCATCTGATAAAAAATTAACAGCAGCGTCTTACTGGTGGTGTCTGGAATTTGTCGCTGAAACACCTCAATTAGTTACTTAATACAATTAGTCGCGGAACCTACTTAATATAATAATGATCGACGTTCAACAATACAGGTACAATCAAATATGTTTGTTGCAAACCAAACTAAAAAATATCGTTGACGAGTACCCCCCCAATAAAAAAATATCATAGACGTGTAATTGTCGTCGACGTAGTTGTTTATTCAGCGTCTGCGATCATTGCTGGAAATGGTATATTACTATCCGCGGTAACAATGATATCACCGGCAGTTGTAACAATCTGTGTTTCATCTACAAGAACAATTCCTGGTGTTTTTAATATCATCGCGAAGAAGGTAGCTACATGCACGAATACAAAATTGCACGAGTATATAATAAAACTGAACACAGCAATGTTAGCATACTCTAAACTATCATCGATGATTTCGTTCTATCTCAACGACGGAATAATATCCGATGAAGAGTTCACAACGATAATAAAAACTTACAATGAGTTATTTGAAAGCCTGGATAGAACTGAATTCTGATTTAAAATCCTGATTTAAAATCCGGGTTTTTTTAAATAATGTCAATGCACGATCAAAGATCGCAAGAACTACTGCAACAGATCATCACTAATACAACACCACTGAAAACCACAATGATATCAGCAAGTTCAACCAATCCTGAGTTCAGAATTAATTTTCCAACTGCAATTCCAGCCAGCGAAATAGTGCTAGCAAAATTACGAATTTATTATAGTTGGCCAAATATTAGATCAAAATTATTCGGCATATTACCTGCAAACAACTCACTTGTGTTCGCGTATAAAAATCGCGATGATGGAACTCCAGATTGGCAAGTTGTAAGTGTACCAACAGGCAGTTATCAGACAGAACAACTCAACGATGAATTCCAGCGCAGAATCAAATCTATCACAGGAAAAGAATCCAAGATAGCTATCACTGTTCACGAACCAACATTATCAGCAGCAATAGAAATATCTACACCAGATTATGCTGTTGATATTTATCAGTCATCGATTAGAACTGTTCTAGATTGGCCAGAAATTTCACCGGTTTATCAAGGACCACCAGAACCAACGCGAGATGAATTTCTCACGACCGAAAAGAAAAAAGATTCATAAAGATTTCCGCGTACAGAAAAATTTACCCATGGACATTTGATAAATATTTTATTGATAACACCGAAAGTATTCCTAGTCTGGAATTTGATTGCTCAATAAGTCGTGAGATAGCGTCCGTTGAATTTACACCGATCACTGTCATAAATAAAACAATGAATGATGAATTTGATCGAGTTTCCGCCGATATTAAAAATTTAATTACCAGCGTGATACAAAACTACAGCAATGAAAAGTACCATCAATGCAATCGAGCACTTAAATCTAGTACTGTCTGATTTTAATTATATTAAACATATTATAACCAGAAATGTACATTATAAATTAAAATTGTTTAAACCTGGAAACATTAAAGACGAAATCAATACTCTTTTGTCACAGATAAAAGTGCCTAAATTTAATTTTAATATCGATGAACATTTTCCACGGATTCTTTAATCATGGAGAAAAGTATCATCACTGCCAGGAATTCTCAAATACAACAATGATCCATACGGGAGTGGTCGTCATATATCACCGGCCATTGTAAATATAACATCTTGTTTGTGACTTTATCGATGGCAGCTATCAAGTAGACCTTGAAAAATCAAATCAGGCCCAGCAAGGATACACTTTATACACATTTACACCGCTAGGACCACCAGGATATTTGATCGTGTCTGAGCTGATAAACCTGTTTATCTGAGATGTTATAGTCTGCTATTGTTCCGGATAAACTTCAGATTGGCTGACCATGATGGACATCTGCTTGATATGCGAGGAGAAATACTCAGTGTAAACTTGTTTCTACGAAGCTGATATACCGAAAAGTAAACAGGTTAACTTATAAGTTTTATATATATATATATATATATATATATATATATATATATATATATATATATATATATATATACCCGAAAAGTAAACAAAAAATAATTATACATAAAGTAAATATCGAAGCAAACATGTAGTAGTGATCGATCTCAAGTAAAGATGTAATCTTGCACCAGATGCGTAGTTTGTATGGGTTTTTTTTTTTTCAACTTTACCAATGTCAAGATTATTTATCAACGCTACCATTAAGTTTACTTTTCGCTAATTTTACTTGTTAGGGGATTTTTTCTAACTTTACTTTTCACGCTAATATATATCGATGCCTAGGAAAGCTATATATCTTACCCCGGCCGACGAAAAAAAAATCATTGAATCACGTGGAATTCAATCTCCAATGAAAATAGCGACAGAATTTGATATCGGTTTAACTCGGTTATATAAAATTTGGGTCGATGACAGCAAGAATATCAAATTTCTAGTGTTATATTCGCGGAATGATAGACCTAGCCTTGATGATCTCGCGCCGATGAGAACTTCGTCGCTGACTTCGTCAAGGTTAAATTGTGCGACTGAGCGAATTACAGAACATTTCATTTAAGCAGTATGTGGAAACGGTTTAACGGATTTGCGACGTAAAAAAATAAATACGTGGGCAGAAACAGTTAAGGATACCAGAGCGTCTATCAGAGATGTTGCTGATGTGGAAAAAAGTATTAAGGTTTCCGATTGCTGTAAAAACATTAACCGGAGAGACTTTGTACAAACCGAAATACAGAAAAATGGAGCTGCGATAGAAATTATTGATCATAACGCACACGCGTGGGCGTCCGCGGTAACAATATTTCCACTAGATAGAACAGTTAAATTTTACGACGACTATATATTTGATTTAATAAAAAATATCAGTAAGAGTGACCCTGTGTCTATGTGGTTATTTCAAAGTTCAGAATTCGCGTATTATGATCAGTTGGTCCTACCTAATGGTGATATTTATCGTACAGAATCTCTCCACGAAGAAATGAGCAAGCTTGCGTTGAAATATGTCCATGTCAATATTTTGACAGAGTCAAAAGTTAAACAATTATTGAATAATTGTTTTACGGTTCCATCAGTCGCCGCACACGCTGCTCAGAACAAAAATTCATGGTCACCGATAAGACGGGAATTTCTGGATGACATTCGATGTAGTTGTGTCGAATACGGACGCGGTGTATTATGTAACACCAAATACGACTACAACGATGTTATTTCCGTTGACATGGTAGCGTGTTATCCTGGAAGTTTTCTTGGATGCGGAGAGTGTTCTGAATATTTTAAACGACTTGGGCATCCAACACACGAAATGACCAGAGTTGACATAAACGGACTCCTGCCAGATTTTGATTTAACTGGATTCGCTTATATAGAATCATTCGAGTTTAAACGGAGTCTTCATCGGATTGTTTATGCGTGGTTTGGAAGACATTTTTCAGAATAAAACATTGGGTTCCAATAGTTTTATTACGATACATACTTGATAACGTAATTTTAACATCGTTGGTTATAACTGAAGCGATAATATCGTATCACTCACAATAACAAATCTGGTTGCCACAGCAAAAGAAATTTTCAGGTGATGAAGATCCTGATATAACTGAATACGAAAATAAAGTTGCAAAAGATCTCGGCAGAAAAATAATCGGTAAGTTTACTCAAGGTGGAGCGTGTGATCATAAATGAACGTGTACAAGATTAATCATGGACGATGCAGAACTCGATTTGATAATTGCTGATACAACGGAGAAAAACATTTATAAGTCGGAGTAATGCTTGGTTGTCGGATGGAACTAAATTAGGTACAATTGTGAGCTATCCTGATGGTGAGTCACCACAGTTTATTCATTTGAGATCATCGATGCTCGCGTACGTTTCAATAAATTTATTATCGATGATAAACAGATTTGTTGATACCGCAGTTAGAGTTGCCACAGTTTCATTTTATATAAATACAAATATTTGGATTTGCTAGATAAATTACTTGGCGCCGGTGAATGGGGATCATGGAGAGTAAAACAAGAAAATATACTTGATTATACTGAATCTGCCGACGTTGAAATTAAGGAAATGTATTACAAAAATAACAATCAAGTATCAACAGATGCGCTGTTGCCATCGGTATATGATCCTGTAGCCAGATATAAAATTGTTTACCTTAATGGGTGTGGTGGAAGTGGTAAAACAACGCGTGCACTTGAATTATTTAGAAGTTTAGATATGATTGTTTTAACACCCACACACAGACTCGCCAGACAAATGAGTGAACGAGGAGTAAAATCTCAAACTTACCATAGTTTCTTTCGATGGTGCGGTGACACATGGACGCCATCACGGATGGGTGAGAAATATTTTCCTAAGATTATTATATGGGATGAAATTTGTACAGTATCGCTGGAAGTATTAAAAATATTTCTTGATTGGTTACTGACGAAGAATACAGCTGTGATAATGTGTGGCCATCATGGTCAACCGCCACCTTTTGTTGGACAGCCTCCACACGATTGGTTGAAAACGTCTGTTGATTATTACGAAGAAATAACAGATGATCATAGATCTATCGATGAGGAATTAAAAAGAATTTATAAACTCAATCAGACTACAACCAGACGAGAGTCAATGTGAAATAATGCGCGAAATAATTCCCGAAACTATGATGAATAATTTTGTTAATTTGTGGAGATCAGATGATTTAATAGTAGCAAGTCGGAAGTCAGTTCGTGATGCACTTCAATGGAGATTATTTATGTTACAGAAAAATAAAATGGCAGATTTACCTGTACCTGTGTGTTATCGACCAGCAGATACACGACGACAAAATATTGATGTTGAAATTCCAGGACTTCTAACAGAGTCAGGAGAACCAGTAAAACAAAATCTCGTATTAAACGATATTGTTTCAAACCCTGTAAGTGTTGTTGAAAATGCATTAAACATGAATAAATCTCCGTGGACTCTAGGATACGCTATGACAATTCATTCATCGCAGTGATTAACTATTTCTGATACAAATGTTTGGATTATTGATGATTATATTGAATGGTCAAGTTTATCTTGCGGTATCTCGAGTTAGGAAAATATCTCAGCTGCGGAGGGTTATCATGGGCAACAACGATACCAATGATGTAGTTAGCACCAATAAAGATGTTATCAAGAAAAAATTAATTGGCTATCAGCAATCTGACAAAAAAAATATAATCGCGACTTTGATCTCGATGCTGAATTCATCCTGACACTGAAACAACAACAGAATAATCGTTGTGCAAGCTGTAACTGTAATATGTTGTGGCAGTATTCGAATAATAATCCAAGACAGTTTACCATAGATAGAATTAATAGTAGTCTTGGTCACACACGTGAAAATGTGATGCTAACCTGTCTTGAGTGCAATCGACGTCGGTGCACTGGACGCCCTGGAGCCAGTTAACAAAAGTGAACGCGGTGGTAATTGTGTGTCTTCAGGAATTACTTGTAATTGGTCTCGTAGAAATCCACGTTGAGGAGCAGTTGAATCTAGTCTGTAGATTGCAGGTCTTCCCGTGGATCTTACCACGCTAGAAATTTTATGTGTTGTCACACTCCAAATAGGATCAGTAGTTTTTTTTTTTTACCCCTTTCAAGTTCACCGGGCTCATACAAATATATTACAGTTACATTACCTAGTACTGGTTGAGAGGAAGAGTCATGTCGTTGTATTGGTATATGTTTCTTTGTGATTGCATTAATGGGTTTCATAGCAGCTGCACGAGTAATTTCATTATTTAACGCAGCTATCACACTTGGTAACCTCATATCTGCCTGAACTTTGTTCAGGGATACTTCCTTTGCATATTGATATCTAAATAACCGCTCAGCAAGTGTTCGATTAAATCGTTCAACGATTGCCTGATCGCGATGAATTGCTGTATGTCCTCATCTGATTTTAACGTTATGTTGCTTCATCAGTGATGATACTGCACCAAGAAATTCTTTGCCAGGATCAACCTGTAGCAGTTGTGGCCATCCTAGACCACCACGATGATAAATTCGTTCAAACACATGCAATTTTAGATGCTGTTTTAGTTGATAGTGGTTCTGCTTCTTTATATCTACTTGCAACGTCAACGCCAGTTAACGCGTATTTGTATGTGCGTGATCCGCTAGCGGATCGATGACGTCTACGTGTTTTAATAGTGTCCTGCGGTAAAAACAAAATATCTGCTTGACGAACTTCATTGCGAGTGCTGACATCAAAATACGCGTACTGAACTTTTCTGGGTGGACGTAGATAGATTGGCCATATTGCCTGTCGTGCTAACCAATTTGCAGCAACAGAACGTGAGACATTTGTCGCATCAGCAAGTTTACCAATCGAAGCTCTACTTCTCCAATATCCCCTTGGACTATAATAAACCGATTCCATTCTTTTAATAATCTGTTGATTAATTACCAGCCCCTAGCACTTGTTTACCTTTCATCGCAGATTTTACTAGGAAACTAGCAAGTTTCTCTGTGAGAGATTTATTTTTTATGGAATTCAGCGCGTGAATCAACTTCACATCTGCAATATGTCATTGTTGTAAATCTGGATTTTTGTATGCGATGTCATGAACGTGACATGCTTGATCAATCGTATTTATTGGATAATCTCCAGGTTTTTGGTTGGTCTTGGTTATCGAGTCGGAAATCAAGTCGAGTTCCAGGACCACAATAATTATATGCAGGAAGATGTTTCTCACCAGGGTATTTAGCCCATGGAGCTCCTGGTAATTTTCCCAGTGAAGTAGCGATATCTCCACCTGTTTACGTAGATTTGTCAGAGATAAATTTATATTTACTCATACCTCATTTCACACATTTACCTGTAAGTGCACGCTTGTTATTTTTTGTAGCTATTGTTGTTAATCCACTGGTAGAGGTAAATGAACTGCCTCGAAAACAATATAAATCTATATTAATTATTATATTTCTACAACATGGATATTATTGACTTTTCAGCAACACGAAGACAGGAACCAATCAAACATCATCGTGCGCTACCAAATTCTATCAGGATGATAATAATTGGTCCATCTGGAAGTGGTAAGATGCAATTGTTGCTCAATCTGATAATGAGATGGGTCCAGTGGGATAAGTTATATTTAGTGGCACCATCTGTAGATGATCAACGATGTTATGAAGTACTCAAAGATTTTAAAGGAGATGAAGACGGAGTCAACGTCGTTGACTTTATTACCGATATTGATGAAGCTCCATCTGTGGGATGACTTAGATGGATCTATTAATAATCTCGTTGTATACGATGATGTGATGCTGGATAAACAATCAAATCCAGCTCGGATATTTTCCAGAGGCTGGCGTAAAATACAGACGTGATTTATATTACTCAGCGATATACACACAATCCTAAAGTGATCAGAGATAACTGCAATATTTTAGTTGTGTTTAATGGAGTTGATACACATACTCTGCGAAATATTCAACAGACTTGGTGTTCAGGGGACATGGACATGATTAAGTTTAAAAACGTTTTTGCACGAGCACAATATACTCCATTTGGATTTATCACGGTGAATTTACATGATTGTAGATCTAGATATCGAATCGGGCTTGATAAAATATTTAACTGACAGCAGCAGGGAGGGTGAACCACAACAAGTCAATGACCGACAACGCATACAAAATTTGAAACAAATCGCTAACGATAAAGCAATAGAATGAGCTAACACAACTTAGAGTGACTCTCAATTGATTAGAGACTTTGATTCAGCGTTATTTAGTTTATTTTTCAGCCTTTTGTAGAACCCGTACTTCTTAGCAACTGGTGTCTGCAAACAAGTTGCAGCGTTCACCTTCCCTGCTGCTATAATTTACAAATATGTTCGAGGCATCTTTCAAGGCTTTATAAGAAATAAAGACTATTATTATAACTACTACTACACAGAGGAGCACAATATATTGACATTTGTGTAGCAACAAGATTTGAATAATCTAAGTTTGATATTGAGTGAACAATTCCTATATTTATACAAGCGTGTTTGTACACAAAAATCACTAAGGTCTGATCATATCTTCATCATCAGACTGACTGGATTTTAGTGTGACCCAAATACATGCAACTGGTGACATACGTAAGAGCATGGCCATTAAGGTGTACAAGTGGAGGAGAGGAGATGGTAATTTGAAAGAAGCTGACTGAAAGACCATGCCTGCCAATTTTTGTGTATTATAGATGATATAATTAACCAATGCATATTGTTCACTTATCTTTAATAATTTCTTTAAACCACCAATAGAAGGACTTATCATCAACAAAACTACAATTGTTAAGAAATGACACATTTTGGTGGCAGATGTAACCGCACGTGACACTGATCCAGGTTACAGTTTAACTCGTTTATGTATATATTAAATAATAAAGTGGAAAGAACACCTCCCTGCCTCACCACATTAAATACATGGAAAGAGTTGGACATTACACTTCCCCAGCACATATAGGACAAATGTTTGCCATACAAATTAACTAAAGTATGAATTATGTAGACAGGTATTTAAATATCAAGCAGCTTTTTAAAGTGCGTCCAATTACTGACCCTGTCAAATGCCTTACTAGCCTCTAAAAAGCATGTAAACACTGGGCTGCCATGTTCTACATAATAGCTGATAGTTTCCTTAAAGGCATAGAGGCATAAATCTGCTGAATGTCGCCTTTTGAAACCAAACTGATGATTGGAGATTGTGACTTCACATCTTTGTAGTATTAGGCATTGAAATATTTTTGAAATAGTTGTCGTAAGAACTGTAAGTCTATAGTTATATTTTGTTTATCAGGTTACCAATTTTCCTTTTCAGTTGCAGTATAATTGAAACTTTTGTGAAATCATCTGGAACAAAGTTATGTACCAACATACAATTAAATAAAATCATGAAAAGGACATGAAGTCTGCTGACTAAAAATTTAAAATGTTCCACATTTAAAATAAATCTGATCCTGGACATTTACTTCCTTTTTGTCTTGCTATTGTATCTTGGATCTCAAATAGTGTGATTACTTCAATATGGATAGAAGGGGTATTCAGTGCAGAAAGAAAACACTTCTTATATGATTCATTTTTAACACTATTTAGTAAGTCTTCAAAATGATTTTTCCACATGTGGTGTATGTTATTTTGACCATGGTTCCCATCAGTTAAAATCAGTAGCCTATTGGTTAAAAACTTTGGGATTGCGACGGTTCAATCGATGCAGTATTGACTATGATGATTTGTAAATCATTCAGCACCAAATGCAATTACACTTCCATCGACTGCAGCAATGTCAGATCCGGTTAGTAAAGCTGTCAATGAAAACTTCCAACAACATATAGGCGATTTCGTGATTGAAAATTTGGCAGTGAGACGTGGATTATGGTTGTGGACGAAGAAATGAGGTGAGAGGTAAAACCATTTAGAAAAAATTCGATTATGTGTAAGAAAAACTATTGCTTAAATCAACGATACACCCGATACCGCGTTTGACATGGGCACGCATGTTTTGGTCGATCGCAGTGCCCGAGATTTCAATATTGTTCGTAACCAGGTATGAACCCAAATCTGTCAAAAATTGAATGACACCGCAAGGTTTGTATTCTTCCATATGATGCCTTTTTAGAAATAAATAGAAGACCTGCACAGGAAAACAATACAGAATTTATCATGGCGTTGTTTGATATCGGGTGCTGTTTCGTCAATAAAAAGGAAATTGATGCAAATCTCAACAACGATGATATCTCCGCAAAACTATCGGACTCTTCAGTTACAGCGATGATTATTCTAGATCAGCTGGTCCGTCTATGATGCTTCACAATGATACATCCAATTATGCAGATCATACAATGTGTCCACATAGGTGACATAAAAACAAAATGTCACAGCTGATGATGCAGATGTAGAAGTCGTAATCATTAACTCTATTGATCATTTCAGTCTTGGAGTTTATGAAGCTTTATGAGACTAGTTCATGTTTTCGTGTCCTGTTCTTACCAGTCATATATGCGGATTTTGCAGAGATGTTCACAAGGTTATTTTCGGAGTCAAGCACAGAGTCATGTTATCCCGTGATAGAACTGACAACATATTGACAAAGATCTACTGATTTCCGTAAGTTGTACCCAATTTTAATCTGATTAAAATGAGATCACCGATGTCCTGCGTGAAGATCTGACGACGACCGAATAAGAGTCATGTTCTGGTGACCTTTGAATTAACCAATAGAAATGCAGTTTTCAAAAATCTGAAAGTGAATCAAATCATTCGGTACACATTCTTGCTCTTCATCCACACTGTTCAGTCTCCAAACGCGAAGATATAATACTTCACCTGATTGGTTGATAAAAATAGCGATTATGGGTTACCAAAATGACCCCTAAGCGGTCGCTGTCAGATCTTCATGTATAACAGTGGAGATCTGATTTTCATCAGATTGTACCCGATTTATTACTTTTCGTTGCAACACTAGAAGTTGTTCAGACAGTCCGTGGTCAACATATATTTTCATGTGCGTATTAATAAGTCTGCTGGCCGCATTGTCACTGATTAAAGATACATTCATGTCATTCTCTCCGACAAGACATGTTCCTTAAGGGCACAGGTGGACGAATTAGGGTCATTGGGTCACCTACAGAAAATTCAAAGTTGTTGTAATTTAATAGTAAGCTTAAAATAATGTCATATCACGGAGTTAAGGCTGGTCCAGTTTGCGACAATAAAGAGTCTAATAAGAAGCAATTGCGAGCTTACATTGAAACTTTCTCCAGAAAGTTAACTGGAATTGTTCCCTTGTGGCCAAATCAAGAACAATTTGATCAGCTTAATAGTGGCAAACATAGGAACACCAAACTGAAATCATTGTTATCCAAGGAAGATGTGACAATGCAAATAACCGGTGGAATATTTCGTTTTCTCACAGCCATTCCAGAGTTGTTGGCGGTTGCAGCTACCGAGGTTGCAAAAGCGGCTACGTTATGGGCTGTCCGAACAGCATCCTGAACGGCTCTGAAAAAGATAGTCTGAAGGAAAATCTAGGATTTATCGTCTCATAGATAATTAAAACACAGAAAATGTCTTTGACAACCCGGGACGACTCGCAGAATGCCATCAGCCATGTCTCCGAATACCCTGTACGATTCACAAAAGACTTGGCTTTTGAAGATTCTCGCGATTCCATTGACCAATTTTTATTTACTCACAATGACCACGTCAGACAAAACTTTTCTACGGTGTCTTCATGTGGAATGAACTTGCATTGATAATACCCTAGCACGAGAGAAACCGGCACCATCAATTTGTATTCGTCAACAGGGCCTTTAGCTCATTGTGTCACATACGTGGTAACTCCTCAACATCTTTCGTATTTTATAGCTTGCACTACCACTTCAAGTCTTCAACTATTTAACCCGTAGCGACGGAATACAACCGCTACTTTATTCAATGATGCCGTTGCAAACTCGGATTGATGGCCCCACTTGTACATCCTGTTGTTTTGCAGCACTGCGGACACTTGCGCGCTTAGCAAGTCCACAAAAACTTGTTGATTTTACACTGTCGTTTAGAAACTACACATGATAGTATAAAAAATGGCTGTCGACATTCACGGACGCAAAGTCTTAGCACCCCGATCAAGGACCGATGATCTTTCCAGGGTACCATAACTGACCTGACTGATTTTACCAGCTTACCAGTTAGTTGTTGCTGACGTCAATCCGGGCGAGTTTGTAATTTTCCACAGCCTTGTCTTTCCACATAGGTCCTTCTTTTCCAAACGCTTGTCTTGGTGATCCTAACGATTCTCCATGATGATCTCACATACATGGGGAAGTCCGTACAGAACAGCATCGACGATACCAGAGTAGACGATTCAACGTTGGTCCATATCTTTGTGACGAGGAACATGTGAAGGGAATGCAGTGAATCGCGTTTATTTATAGTGGAAGACCGGAT
>JAECUM010002428.1:0-95033 GCA_016617855.1 Megalonaias nervosa
AGTTTGATCTTGATGTCAAAATAATCACTGCGCCTGCTGTAACGCAATAATGTTGTGGCAGTATTTTCCTAATAATCCACATCAATTTACCGTGGACAGAATCGATAGTAGCCTCGGCAAAACACGCAAAACTGTCGCGCTGACATGTCTTGAATGTATCAGACTTAGGGGAAGAAGCTCCCCCGCGCTAGTTCCCTTTCCTAGCGCGTATCCAACTTGGTGGTAATTGTGTATTTTCAGGAACTACTTGTAATTGTTCACGGACAAATCCACGTTCAGGTGTTGTTGAATCTAGTCTGTACATTGCAGGCCGGCCAGTAGATCTTACCACGCTGGAAATTTTATGTGTGGTTACACTCCAGACGGGATCGGTTGCTCTTTTTTTTACCACCCTCAAGTTCACCAGGTTCAAATAAATGCCTAACTGTCACATTGCTGCCCAGCACTGGACTCTATGAGTGACTTACTCGCTGACGCGTGCGCGCTCAGCAGGATGTGTTTCTTCACGATTGCATCAATGGGTTTCATAGCAATTTCACGCGTGACTTCGTTGTTTAACGCGGCTATCACATGCGGTAGTCTCGCAACCAATTGATGAGATCTGTCCTTGCTTAGTAATTCTAGGGCGTACTGATGCCCAAACAATCGCTCAGCAGGTGTTCGATTAATCGTTCAACGATTGCCTAATCACCATTTAACGTTTTGTTGTTAGTACCCCAAGAAAGTCTTTGGCAGGATCAACCTGTGGCAACTGTGGCGATAGCAGGCCACCACGTGAATAAATTCGTTCAAACGCGACTGCGACTTCAGTTACTGGTTTAGTTTGTAACTTGGTGTCCACAATATGTCGTTGTTGTAGATCCATGTTTTTATAGCGACATCATGAGTATGGCACGCTTGATCAATTGCGTATATTGGAAATTCCTCTGGTTTTGGCTGATTATGTTTTTCGTCAAGTCTGATATCAAGTCGGGTTCCAGGACCACATTGGTTTTTATATCCCAGAAGCTCTTTTTCCCCTTGGTACTTAGGCCATGGCGTTCCTGGTAATATTCAAAGTGTCGCGGCGATATCACCACCATAGAGCGCAGAGCGATCCGAAACCACAAACTTATATTTTTTACGCTGCATTTTACACACTTATCCTGTAAGTGCTCGCCTGTTATTTTTCGTCGTTGTTGCTTTTAACCCAGTTGTATCCGTGACCGTCTTGCATCGAACAAAATATAAATTCATGACTATAAATAATACTATATTCATACAATATGAACATGATTGACTTTTCAGCAACCCGCAGCAAGCACCGATCAAGTATGATCCAGCGTTACCAAATTCTATTCGAGTTATTATAGTTGATCCGTCTGGCTCTGATAAAACCCAGTT
Organism: Megalonaias nervosa; assembly: GCA_016617855.1. NCBI lineage: Eukaryota > Metazoa > Mollusca > Bivalvia > Unionida > Unionidae > Megalonaias > Megalonaias nervosa. The sequence goes on from JAECUM010002428.1 coordinate 1,384, forward strand.
GTTGCTCAACCTGATAATGAGATGGCTCAAATGGGACACACTTTATTTAGTAGCGCCATCTGTGGATGACCAACCATGCAAGGTAGTTCTTAAGGAATTCAGTAAAGTAGCAAAGGATGAAAATGACAATGAATTTATTGAATTTATCACTCACAACAATTATGCACAGTCCGCCGAAGATATTGATTGCTCCCTGAATAATATTGTGGTTTACGATGACGTCATGCTTAACAAACAAACAAAACCAGTCAGAATATTTTAACGAGGCATATAAAAAAACACAGATGTCATTTATGTTACACAGCGGTACATTCAGATCCCCAAAATGATCAGAGATAACTGTAATTATTTGGTTATTTTTAAATGGGTTGACACACATCCGCTGTGAAATATTTATCAGACCTGGTGTCCCGGCGACGTGGACATAAATAAGTTTAAGAGCAATTTTGCACATGCTCAGAAAGCCCTACATGGGTTTATTACATTTAATTGGCACTATCCATGAACGTGTTATCGCGGTGGTCAAGATCAAAAATATGTTTGACCCCTAGTACAAGTAAATAATGTACCGTGTTTTTTTCTAATAAATAACGACTTTCTGTAACATGCTTCGCGTTCAGGTAACAACATAGAACCTCTGCGTTAATGGCCTACCACGCTATTCAATCAGACTACCTGTCCACGCGTAGTCTATTTTAAAGCTAATCAATAACAACATTTTTTAAAACCTTATTGGCCGGGCAGGCTTATGGCAACTTGAACTTTAAAGTGTGGACAAACTTCACTTGTACATGTTCAAGTTACAGTAATTTTAGAATTAAGCACACGTTAAAACGGCTTGTTACATGTCTGCATGTATAACACTGATCAGGGATTCCGCTAGATATATCCGCGATGGACTTGTTGATTTGGGCTATTGACTGCTGAACGCCGACAAGATCACCGAGTTTTGTATTAATTGCAGCGAGCTTCACATTGACGACCATTCGACTTAAAAAGAAATCATCGGTGATCTTATCAAGCCAATGAAAGTTTCTGCGAAGACCCGTCAACGCGCTAACATGGACGTCATACTCAGCTCGCAACGTGGCTAATTTACTATCAATCTTGGTGTCTTTGTTGTCCGCGTATTTCTTGATTGCGGCGTCATCGTCAGACGCTGCTTCCCCCAAAACAACAATTTTATTTCCGTTCATGCCTAGTCATTATATCACCGGTTTTAGCAACACGTTTACTGATCTCGTCTCTGATCGTCGCGGCTGATACGCTTGAGTGCCTGATTCTTCCACCATCAGTAAATACCGGGATATTATATGCTGTCACGCTTAAACCTCTCTGGATAATATCAACCCACATAATATTGCTTGTCTTTGGCCGTCCATTCTATTCCTGAAAAACAACAACCTCATCCCTAACAATCCCGGCGAGGTTCATAAGATCAGCAACCTCATATCGTGTCGCATAAGCTGACAAATCAATGTCGCCGGTGACCTTGCGTCTAGTGGCATTATTAACCTAGTTTGAAACGACGTCTGACGGCTATGCCGTTTGCTGTTATACTCATGCACGACTTTATGCAGCGGTGCTGATGACCTAACAGTATAAAGGCGATTGCTCTGTAACCACCATCTGGCGCAGGACCAACAGTAGCTCGCACGTGTACGTGTTCTGATCACGCCCGATGAATCTCATCAAACTATGATAAGCCCATGCAACGATGTTTTGTTCGAAATTCAGTGTTATGTCTTCGGATGCTTATTGATGTCACTTTATCCCCAATGAAATCGTAGACACAGCTAATTTGTCGAAAACCATTGGGTTTGGTGTCTGATCGTTATATCTGGTGGCACGCTGAAATGCAACGAATATATGTCGTGGTGCTGAAATTCCTTGCTGTGATGTGATCTGCCATGAAAATATTACTGCTGTGCTTGGAGCTGTGTCTTTGGTCATTGTCAGCCACGACAGCGTTGATTTACTACCACTGTCCGTGAACGATAACAACCGCGCTTCTTCTGTCACTGATGCAGTTTTGTAAGTGTTACTTTACCAGTGCCAGCACCACCAATCTCAGCACGCCAGATTGCATCGTTGTCGGTGGCTTTTCGAACCAGTGTAACCTTATGTTTGGCTCCGAAGATAACTTTTCTAACATGTCTGCAGAATCCGAAGACGTGTAACAGTGGTATCACATAGGAAAGGCCACAATCAGAATTAACCTCCTATGAATCCTAAGTTGAATTCTGGATTAGTACTCTACGGTGTCACAGAAAGAGGGGAAGGTCGAGGTATCAATCCAACTGGCTGTGGATCAACAGAGCTAGCCTGTGTTAATTACACCATGAGATACTGCCTATCGTCAAACCCTCAGTAATGTCCTTCGCGAACATCATGAACGGACCGGCGGACCGTGAATAACCACTGTGTCGGGCCAGTCCGATAATTGTCGTAGCAACATCAACGTTATCGAGGCATGCTTCGATTTCCCTACCGTCAGCGATATATCTGGCATTGTTAAACAACCCCATAATGCCATTGCTAACGAATCAAATCGTTCATTTGCTGCATATGCGGTATTATCATCTTTCACAAGTTTACTCTGAACTTCAGTGAACGCCTCAGGGGGCAAGAAATACCTTGATGTATCTTGGAATTCGCCTGCGCTGATCTGATGCTCGTGCTTCATAGGAATAATATTGATAATCACGCACAGACTCATCCTTGAGCACTGGTGCATCCATGTTAAATGTTGGATCAGAAACACCTTTGAACATTTTTATTTATATTCGTTGTTGTCTAAAGCAATGTTCTGACACCGATCATTAAGTGGTTGATCAGCGTCGAAGACGGGCCAGACCACTACCCGCTATTAGGCTTGCGATTATTTTTTTTCTATCTCGGCTGTGGCTTGTTTTGTCAGAGACAGCGCACCAGCTAATTCTTTCAGTGGCTACGGTTGAGCAGCAGATATTTCAGCTGGAAGTTCTCGGGGAATCTTTTGGGAGTTACTTTAGCCGCTTTCGCGGTTTGTTCCAGCGACGGAAGAAGAACTTTAGTAGCTTTTGTAACTGGTTTAAATAACTGTTCTGTACCTTCTGTAAATTCCACTTGAGCTTCCTAACACTGTTGTAGCTGATGTTTGACAGAATCACGGACGAGAATATATTTTTAATTGCTTCTAGGCGTTGTTGGGCTAGTTTATCCGTATAAGATTCCATAGTTAGTGCATAATAACTCATTATTATTATTTCAACAACGATATAATTACAAATCATGGGTCAGCAGATATAAAGGATTTCTATATATATATATATATATATATATATATATATATAGAGAGAGAGAGAGAGAGAGAGAGAGAGAGAGAGAGAGAGAGAGAGAGAGAGAGAGAGTAATGTACGGTACTTTTTGTTTACTCCAGAACTACAAAACCAGGATCCCGCTATACTACGCCGCTAAAACAATCTTGCCAACAAACTGCTGATTGACATTTTGTAACAAAAAAAAAAATCAACATTTTTCTAAGATAGGATTACAGAATTGAAGCCTTTTTGGCTGGTAGCGATCATTTCATTTTTGTCATTGAATATCTTTTATTTTGTTAGGCCAGATTACAAAATTTGGACCTTAATGGGGGGAGGGTCCCCCACCCAAGGTCGGCGCCACACTTTTGTTGTGGGCGCCCCCTCTTCCTGCTGCTCTGCGTAAAGTAAGTATGAAATCAAAGAGAAATAACAGTTTTTAAAAATTATATTCTAAGAAGGAAACATTTTACGTATGCACGCTTCACACCAGACGGACTAAACAACAATGCTCTCAGTATAATTGATACAATAACGAGGTGCTTTTTGTTTGTCTTTCTGATCAGGATGTACACGATGAAGTTGATCGTTTAGCTGAGTCAGCCAAGGAGACGAAAAGCGCATTTGATAGATGAAGCAACGTCAACGATGGCTTGCCAAAGAGAATGAACTTAAAAAGCAAATTTATTAAATTTAATTCTTCTTTATTATACTAGACAACAAAGAGGTAACATTTTAGGGACATATAATATTAACAAATATATTGACAGACGGCCTTATGTAGGCTGCATTAATTTGATTGGTCAGTGATATATTTTCATCAGACAAATTAAATACATTATATTCTGTTTCTAACAGTATGCTCACTTCTTACTCTGATGAAATAATCAATTTCGTTTCTGTACTCTTCTGACAAAAGAAAATCTTCGATCTTTAGCCGTTATTGTTTTGTAAAACTTAAACCCTAAGCATGAATGTCATGACTGTTCTCATGTTCCTAAGAGTAATGGGGTTTTTTGATCCTGTGTCATATATTCACATGAGCCGTAAATTGTCACGATATTATTCATGCTTCTGGTTCATGCTGAATACACATTGCATCCTGTCTGGTACTTCAAAAATATTTCAGAATAGTAATTGTTAGAAAGAGTTAGTAAATAACTTGGATGATGAATATTTTTAATGCGTATGTGTTCTGAATACAAATACACCCATATGCCAGCAAAATCTGTTATTGATCTGTGAAAACGTGGTTTGCAGAGGAACATGTCATTATATAGTCAATGTAGAGCGTTCGCCCATCTGTTTGCCTCTAGTCCCTGCGACATTCTTTCTAAATTCATAAAGAAAGTTGCATTCTGAAAACTAAGTGTCAATCGTGCCAGCAAAATCTGTTATTGATCTGTGAAAACGTGGTTTGCAGAGGAACATGTCATTATATAGTCAATGTAGAGCGTTCGCCCATCTGTTTGCCTCTAGTCCCTGCGACATTCTGAAAGTTGCCTGAAAACTAAGTGTCCAATCTCTTCCATTACCTTCTATTTTTGCCTTTCAACGTTTCATTGTTTTACACGAATCTTCTTAAATGCGGAATAAAGTATTTGCACTCAGAGTTACTGCCCTTTTTATTCATTTCGTCCTTCCCAATCAATGTGTACATTTTGGGTTTAATTTTAAACAGTTACAAAATATCTCTGATTCAATTTAAGATACTAATTTGCAGCGAAATACGCAGCAGTTTGTAGGTCAACTTTTACAGCAATGTCTTTTGTGTGGTGAAGTACCAAGCCATGGGTTGTACATGATGCAATCCATTATACGTCGAAAATGGTGAATGAAGAATAACACAATAAACACAACAAGTCGTCCCCAAAAGTTTTCATGACTGTTTCGTGTATAAAAAGATAAACCAAACAATGAAAGTTATAGTTGACCAGTCGTTCCCATTTGAAATGAAAATTACAATTTGTACATACAGCGCAATGACCAACTACGGCAGACAATTACAGATATCTGGAAATCTGAGTTGAACACAATGGGAGAATTATCTCATCATGACCATATTGAGAGGATCAGATGAAGTTTGTTACGGTTACTTATAACCCTAAATAGATAATTAATTTTACCAAATAATGGCAAAAGAAGTCGCAGGTAATACCATTTTCTTTCGCAAACTACACCGACTATACAAAAAATACACCGACAATCAAAACAACACCAACTACCACGTTCTAAAATATGTTCAAACCTTTTTCAGATAGCTCTGGGGATAATTCTAACAATTTTCGGACGGAACATTAAATAACCAGATAGATCTGGACTATACAAACTGTTTTCTGACGGCACTTTAAATGTCCAGTTAGCTCTGGGACTATTCAGACTGTTTCCTGACGTCACATTAAATAACCAGGTAGCAATGGGACTATTCATACCATGTACAAGTATTAAGCTGCTGTAGTGATCATATTTCAAAAGAGAACGTGACCAAGACATCATTTACTTCAACAAGACGAGTTTCATATCGCAATTTGCTGACCCGATTATTTAGATATTATTACAATTAACATACTCTCTCAATATATAGCATCCTAAGTATGTCAATTTGTCGTTGAGCTTACATAATTATGTGAACACATTGCACTCTGTAACTGGTCTGTTTGAAATCGTCGTCTTAATCACGTACCGTATGGAAATACCTCGTTATGAGGACAGCACCTTAATACTTTCATAAAATACCGTCTAATTATGATGGCACCACATGTAGGGGGGCAAAGAGAATTTGTGCTGTCACCAAATGATGTAATCAACCATGTAATAGTGCGTTTGACAATAAGCATTGTAAAGAAATATGACAACTGCATTGCTATCAAGCGCAAGCACTTTCTACATTATAATATTTTCACGTAATTAAACTTTCGCGGATTGTTTACTTTGAGCATATTTCTCCACCCCACTCCCCTAAAATAGTTCGCGTCTGGCTAATTGGCTAGATGCAAACTTATATTGGAGGGCTATAAACGTGAATACAATTATGTTTACTCGTTAAATTTGCATGCTCGTGGTACATTTCATGACTTACATTACCTGGAATAGGTGTGTTTTAATATCAAATTTTCGAATACTTCATCTTTCACTGGGGGCAATACTGATGAGAATCTTTTTAAACAAACAAATGCTGCATATTCATCATAAGTTGTTGTTGTTGTTGTTGTTGTTGTTGTTATAGGGTTTAACGCCATTTTTCAGCACAAGATAGGCTATACATGGCGGCCAGTATTAATGGTGGAGGAAGAACCATGGAAAACCCCGGGAAAACCACCTTCCCACGAGAAGCTACTGGCAGGCTTTCTCACGTACCCACGTTAGCCGAGCCTGGACTCGAACTCACGCAGACAGAGGTGAGTTCATCATAAGTAAGAAAAGTGGTATTGATTATACTTGTAGGACGATGAAGTAAGAGTTCGTAGTGTGCCGAAATTCCGCCATCATTGTATAATGAAAAACAAAATAAAACAAAAACAAGCAAACAACCAAGCAAAATAAAAATACGTGTCATAACCTACTGTTTGTTATTAAAGCTCCTAACAAGATTAAAGCAGATTCTCACATGAGGGAGGCTAAAAGACACGGAAATGAAATGCATCAGTAAATTTCAACCCCCCATAATTTTCCTTCCGAAATGTTTCAGATTTGTACATAAATCATTGCTAAATCTAATTGGCTTAACAACAGGTCCATGCAGACTTGTACAGGAGTAACTTGTGATTAAAAACATCTTTCCTTCCTACTTCCGCCCTGCATCGTTTTTTACTATTGCTGGCATTTGTGTTTGAATTTTAAAGAAACAAAATGATACAGATCATACGAATGAATTGAATCTGCCGTAGGAGGTACCGGAAGTTCCGCCGTCATTTTTATAGTAACAAAGAAAGTAGCAATTATCTTCTGTCACTTGATCAATCTCTTAACTGACTAATTTATCTATTAATGATGCTCATTATTCGACGAGAGCAGATGCTCAAATAAATTTGGTCGAAAGATATGGAAATCAGAGTAATAATACAAGAAGTTATAACTAAACTATCCGGCTTAGAAAAAGAATTCCTTCTAAACGTATTCAGAGTATTGTTTGTGATTGAAAAATTATTCTTCATTCTTTTCTTCCTACATTTTTTCTTACAATTGCTTGTAGCTTTATATGAATAGTGGTATTATATCTTGTGTGGAAATACAAGATTTCTTAAATGAAACATTGGTCGTCTGTGTCCTATATGCCAGTGTTAGCAGTCGGGTTAACATTGAACAGAAAAATGGAAGGTGTGGTTTGTAATGAACATACTGACGATATAAATTGTAATAGATCATTTGCCTCTGCAATTTCCGCCATGAGCCCGTAATTACAAAATAGTACGGTGGATTGGCCGGGAGTCTCTAATTACAAATTGGTATAGGTGCCTGTCAGGAGCCCTTAATTGCACAAAAGAAGTATTCTGGTTAGGGGTCCCTAATTGCACAATAGCATGGCATGTCGGCCAAGATCACCTAATTACCAGATGGTATTTCCGGAGCCTCTTATTACGAAATAAAGTGGCCCGTTTTGAATACGTAAATGTTTGCTGAAAGTATTGGTTACCGAAAGATGAGCCTAGACGATACGTTTTGTTGTTGTTGTTATCTAAGGTAATAATCATTGGGTAAGACAACATTAGGACAAATATTTTATTAATATTTTTTGCAAGAACATTGTGTGGAACTCTACATAAAGAATTATCTGATGAAATATTGAAAAGAATTATCATAAACTAGACAAAACATTTGGATATATATCTGGTTGCTTTGCGATATAAATTTTGTTTCCCATGCATTTGTTTTTTAAGAATATCAACATCCTGAATAAAAGCATTTTAAGTTCCTTCTGAAAACAAAATCTTTGACTACAAAATACAAATACTAGTGGCATTGGAACAAGAACTTACTACTGTGGAGTAAATTTAAAGAAACATTTATATTGGGGTGTCAATAGTTAACAGCCCACGATCACGGTCAATACGACTAATTTCGGTGTCCAAACGCCCTAAGAGCGTCGAACGTGATACGGAATTGAATGCACGCATGGCAACCACATCAGCTTTTACTTCCGCATTTCTAAAAGGACACAATACGTATAAACCATCAAACCCCCGGATATTTATCGAATATATTTGTTTCTGTTGAAGAACTCTGAAATTAATGTTGAATGATGTAAATTTATCATAAAATTAAGAGTGGCTTATTGCATGCACGCACAAACAGACAAGTCCCTTGTCTAAATGCACATTGCACTTATAGTCTTTACTCTCGTGTTTAACGCAGATGTAGATCTATAATGACGTATAAATATTTCATGTATGCATTCCTACAGTTTTAAATTTGTGCGTCGCCATCCAATTCTCTCTCTCTCTCTCTCTCTCTCTCTCTCTCTCTCTCTCTATATATATATATATATATATATATATATATATATATATATATATATATAACGATTTACGCTGGCGTAAGGACATTTAGAGGAGATGTGATTGGGTATACAATTTCCCGCCAGATTTGTCGGGTAACGCGCTGTGAAGGGCCAATATATTTAAATTTTTAATCACGTGTTCTGCCCAGCCAATGGCAATGCTTTCGCACCGGCTGCGCGCGGAGGGATTCTCTCTGATAGGGACTTTGGTGTTAGTTGAGCCAATTTCCTTCTGGGGTGCAGACGTGTTTTCTTTTCTGTAGAAATTTTTCCCACCTCCACCCCATCATACCTCCCTGTATATAATTGTTATATGCTATATTGTTGTTAATGATATGTTTGTTTTTTGTTTTTGTTTTTATTTTTTGTTTTCTCCATTTGTTCGGTGTTTAGGCGGTTGCATCCGCAGTAATCTCTTACAAGGTTATTCGGCTTCTACAGTCTCGTTGTTTTATAATGCCGCTTGTCTCAGAGTTTTATTTGTTAGCACCTCTACTTGATACATTTTGTTCCAGCAGTTATATTGCTGTAAATACACAGTTTAGGTTGAGTCTGCTCAGTATATAACATTCATGTTTACGTCGGTTACAGCCTCAACAAATTTCTGTATTATACGTTATGTCTCATTGTTCAATTTCTTAGCAGATGTAGATCTATAATGACGTATCAATATTTCATGTATGCATTCCTACAGTTCTAATTTGTGCGTCACCATCCAACAGATGCTTCCCGATGACGTCACTAGCAGACGATATTTTGCCCATTTTACCTGGACGATGGGCAACCTGGCAGTTTCTCCTATATGCGATCACCAAAATTTTCCATTTTTAACGAGGCACACTGAAGCAAAGTCAACTTATAAATCACTAATATAGATACTAACAGAAAGCTTGAATTGCATTCTGTTTATGTATGTAACTTTCGTAAAAGTATCTTGAGATTCAATGGATTTATTTCAACTTCCAAACACCATATAAAGTCAACGGTAAATCTGCCAGCTGACCACAAATATGGCGGATGATGTCAGATGGCTTTATGCAATATACATCACTTTATCTATCTGGCTTTGGAGTATAAAGCTGAGGTATGTGATTTTATACTGAACAGACGTCTTGTTAATACGTGACTGGCCAATTATGTGGGTGACAGTTTTGATAAAACGACCTTCATACTTGTACAACGACCCGTTATCAAAACCATATCTTGAACCAATCAATCAATCTATCAAATCTCTTTATTTAATTTTTGTATCTATGTAAGTTGGGTGCATTCTTTAAATGAAATCCACCATTGGATTAGGCACGAAAAGTTAAAAACGAGTCAATTTAGAGAGAGACCTAAAGATGCTATGATTTCTATTATATGTTGACCATTTTTCGTTCCCTGCCTGAGTGTGGGTGGGTAGGTGGGTCTTGTGAAAGATTATACGCCAACCTGGTATGGTTCTTTTGTAGCAAGTGTTTTCTGTTTCATGGAAATACGGCACATTTTATTCTCTTATTCATAATGCTATGCAATTGTTAAGAAGTTTCGTCCAAGCACATTGGTAGACAGGGCCGGTCTTAGGCCGATTGGACCGATTTGGCTCAATCGGGCCCCGCGCTCAGCGTTAGTAATTTTTAAAAATATATTTATACAGAGAAATTAATTTTAAAGCGATGGAAGAAAATTTTAAATTCAATATCATATAACACTTGTTTAAAAGTTGATTTCCAAATGCCGTGCTCACAGGTGGCCCCACGCGTTAGAAGCAGGAGGCCCCGCCAAAATGATGTAAATCGGGCCCTGCGTTTGCTAAGGCCGTTACCGTTGGTTGATGTAAAAAGCAATAACAAAAACAAACTTTTCTGTTTTCGATTTCAGAATAGTTATAGGTCACTTGAGTACAAAAGCCAATAATCATATGTAAATTTTGAAACCATAACAATATATGAAATATATAAAACTGAAAATCAGATACGTATGTTTCGATGGTTTAACAAAGTCACAAGAGTTTATTCATATATTTATTTTAGGACAAGGATTCGCATTATATATATATATATATATATATATATATATATATATATATATATATATATATATATATATATATATGACGCAGTATATTCACACAATGAGGCAATCTTTCATATTGCAAAATGACTTAGCATCAGCGACATTCCTTCACATGATAAATTAAAATAAAACAAATCAAATTAAGACACACAAGAGGATAAAGCAGTAATGTGGTCGCCCATACAAAGTCAGAGGTTTTTTTTATTTTTTTTTTTTTATAGATTTTTCTAGCGTCCTCTAGTGAAGATCACATTACATCTGAGCAGTCGAGAGTACATTTTATAAGGTGAAAGAACTTGCTGTGGAATCAACATAGGAAAAACAAATTTAAACAAAGTTTCGTAAAAGCCCGTACATGTTTCTATTTGAAAATATTTCTATCCATAGTCGACTTGAATATGATTCATTGAGCAATTTAGAAGATGTGAAGAGTTGGTTGCTTGTGACTGGTTGGAGTGGGGTGCTCCCAATGTTTTAATGAAACTATTATAGAAGACCCACCCAGGCTCGATTTTGGTTGGAAGTTAAATTAATGAAAGATAAATGTAAAGCTCCGAGCCACCAGCCAGCAATGCCCGACAGTAAGATGGTTAAATATACAAAAAGGGTGAAATTCAATGAATAACAATTTAATAACAATTCAATAATCAAATACTTCTAATTCCCAATTACACTCCTTCCGCTCGACCTTTTAATAGCCTATTGCATCACTTGATTAGCAGTGTGAGATCGATTTCCACCTGTCCTTGTATTTCTACTCAGTATGTGTATTCTTCTCTCCTATTTCTCCCAGTTCCTCCTCCTCTTCGTCCCCGACTTTCTCCAAATTCCTTCTCCTCCTCCTCCTCGACTTCTCTATACTCCTTCTCCTCCTCCTCCACTTTCTCATCCAGACTCCTTTTCCTCTTCCTCCACCTTCTATCCACCTTCTCTCCACCTTCTCTCCACCGACTAGTCTTCTGTCGACTCCGACTGTTCGGCTAGTCTCACTTCCGTCTCCCCTTTTGGAGACTCGGGACTCAACTGAACCGGAAGTTCTGTCCCCTAAAACTTTCCTGTGAAAATACAAGGACGATACAATATTTTTCCTTAGCCCTCTCATCTCACAATGCACACAGCCTATCATCAGATAACGGCTATTAAATTTCTTCGGTCCCGCTTTCATTCACATCGATATACTCATACGTTTATGTATAGTAAAACAAACGTCATAATACAGCACGGTATTAATTACTTCTTATGCATACATCAATAAATTCTGTCACAATCAATACATATTCCTAATCCCGTTATACTAGAAAATATCACAAGAATCAGACGCATTTATTTACCTTACACTCATACAAAGTATACAAATATTCAAATATCCTCCTCTGATATATGCATACCTCCATAGTAATTAATCTGACATACTTCAACCATTTTCCCAATTCACAATTCAAGCATGTGTAAATTCTAACATAATGCATTAATAAAGGTACTGGTTTACTGCGAAGTAACCTAACAGCAAATTACAAAATTAATTCTGACACAAGCTGACATAATTCTCTTTGTAAACCTCAAGCCCATTTCTCAAATACTCATGTAAATGAAACACTACAAAGGTAATTCTACATACTTAACGATCACAGTAATTAAGTATACATACTACAGATAATTACAATTATGATGCCGCAATATTCTGCAAAAATCGAGCAAATAACTTACTGACCCTTTCGATGCTTTGCCTTTCCTTAGAATCTGCTTCTACGTTTTACTAGAAATTGCGAGTGGCTTTCTCGGAGTAACCGTATTTCTCCGCAATCTGTCTAGGCGAAACTAAATTTTCGTTTACGAGTTTGAAGTAACATTCGGATCTAAATTGTAATCACACTCTCCATCTCAATTCCGATCGGATGTCGCTGAGAACTGATCCAATCAAACTTAGAGGACAATGTCCATCTCGCTGTCTGTCAATGTGGGGACGGATGAGAACACCCCGCGGGCTTCCCTTTGATTCTAACTTAACCTCTTAACACGTAGGTGTGGTAACTACAAGCCTTTGTTTTGATGCGAGCAATCTATCGCCTACGCCATCGCAAGATTCCGGGTCCTCTGGCGGGTCATGGTAACCTTGCGTAAGAGATTAACACTAGCCCGCGGAAATGTTTAGACTTCAAACACATGTCTGCAGTAATATCCCGATTTATACATGACTTGACAGCTGGGGCTTAGCAAATGTGACAACATACATCTTGATGTAACTATCGCTCCTGCTGCTCCTGCGATGTTGTGGGAGGCATTCAAGCAGAGGACCCACACTCTCGCGCAACTTATCTCGCTTGAGACGGAGTATATCACACTATTAACATAAGTCAGTATTATGCAAATTCAAGATTGCGGATTGTTCTGATGGACATTACAATGCTCGTGTGCAAATCAGGGATAACCCAGTCTTTGAGACTAGCTCCAGGAATAAATATACTGAATTCTAACCAGTAAGTGAAGGTGATCGTATTGTACATGGTAACTGTAGTTTAAATGCATTTTATGATACAGATTTGGTGAGTGAGGATCTTGACGATGCAAACAATGCAAATCTATGTTCACAACCTCAGTTCATGAGCACGCAGAATGTCGACAATACATGTTTTGACAGAGATGCCCAAGATTCGTGCCAACATTCTAATAGCCCAACACATCAAGATGTCATATCTCAGGTTCCTAATCAGGACTATATTAGACGACTGGATCAGGAATTAGACAATCTTCCCAGAGACATGTATATTGAGAAATTGTGAGAGGTTGCACACGATAGCGAAGATATCGTATCCTGGTATAGGTCAGTCTTATCTAGTAGAGCACGAGGTTTTCCTGGCTTTCCATCGGGACATCTGGTGGTTAGAAAGAACATAAATGGTGTAAGTAGTTTAATAAAATATGCAAGGGATTGTCATTCCTTAGCTATGTTTATAAAAGTGGATCCTTGCGAGATCGATTCTATTTTAGCAAGAAGAAATCAAACCCCAGTGTACAAACTGAACAATGTGAACAGGACGATCAACACAGCTCAGTGCAAGCAGAACAATTGACTAATGCAGCAAGACTCTCGCTAGCTGAAATCAAGAGTGATTGCGGTCATCTACAATAAACTGTTGGTTCGCTCAGAGAAGAAATTATATCTCTGAAGGCAACCCAAATCACATTGGTGACAATGAATGACCTTAATACATTCCGTGCTGATTTAAACAATAAGGTACATGCGCAATCTCAGTCACACAGATTTCCAATGCCAATGTTCATCCTAATGTGATAAATGCCGCGCGCACACCCATTCGCAATCACAATAAACCGTTAGCCCACACCGAACGGCTTTCTAAACATGGTACTTCGACCAGGATAGAGCATGGTAGGCATCCGATGGCTAGCAACAGTAATGCGGAAGGTATTGATTCGAAAACCCCTCCTAGAAAGATACCTACCATCATTGGGGGTCAGGTAGAAAGTCCTAGATCGTTTGGTAAACCAATCTTAGAAATTGGCTCAGAGGGTATTGTTAGACATGAGGTTGTTGATAACAATGATGAGAATGTTGTATTTGAAGATGTAGTTAGACGTAAAACAAGGCGCTTTTATGTGGGTGGTATTAGCATCAAATCTACTGCTGAAGGCCTATGTAAATTCTTGGAAGAATACGATATAGAGCCGTTATCCATAAAGGTTATCCACAGTAGACGTAATTGTCTATCGGCCAAGCTGACTTATATAACTCAGACTGCAACACTGTTGAAAATGATGTAACATGGCCAAAAGGTGTTTATGTAAGGAGGTGGTTTAGGAATCAATCCTGGCGAGACAGGTTTAATAATTGCGATCAAGAGGCTAATGAAGGTGCAGGATGCGATATTAAATGATATAGGAAGACATAGTCAATTGTTCATAAATCTGCCATTATGTACTGTTGTAAGTTAATGTTTTGTCATTTTTGTCATCTTAGTCCTGTTTTCACACTGCATAAGTTGTAATATGCCTATATTGCAAGTTAATATGAATCTTACTATACTGAGCTGGAATGTTACAGGAATTATGTCCTCTGCTCTTAGCTTTAGTGCAGTGCTGGATAAATATAATGCTGACGTAGCTTGCATAACTGAACATAAACTATTATAGCACATACTTTCATTTTGCGATTCTATTCATTCTGATTATAAATGCATTGTTAAGGCAGAGGATATTTCCTCTAATAGCAGGTTAATAAAACGTAGTAAAGGCGGAGTTGCAATCTTCTGCAAAACCTCTCTCATGCGATATGCTAACTTTATAGATGACGTTAATAGTGACAGAATTGTTGGCATAGAATTCAAAATTCCATGCAAAATGTACATATTTTTTGTGTATATATGCCGACACTATTGTATAGCATAGATTGTTACAAGGCGCAAACTGAGTTGATTCAAAATCTGTTTGATTAGTACTCACAACTGGGTAACGTGTATTTTACTTGGGATTTCAATGCAGTAGCTGAACCGGACACTTTCAGAGATTACAAAGATAGGGTATTTCATGAGTTCTTGCGATATAATAATCTAGTGAGTGCTGGACGTTTAATATAATGCACTGGTTCCCGTTATACATTCACCCCAGCAAGAACGATGATTGATCATTTTGTACTGTCGGATCAATGCATAGGTAGCTTACGGAGTGTGCACATTGTTTCAGATCACGAAGAGCATGTGATATCTAACCACCTCCCTATCCTTACTTCCCTTTGTACAGTGACCCGTGGGAGAGACTTCAAACAGTCTATGAAGAGAAATAGCAGTTTGGAATAAATTAGACACCAATACCTTGAAAAATTATCAATCTGAGCTGGATCATTGCCTGAAAACTTTTGATATAGATACTGTTTCGGACAATGTTGATAGATTTTACGGGCACATTGTTAATGCAATATAGCAGTCAAGCTACATCGCACTTCCAAAGTCCAAATTCAATTATCATGCCAAACCATACTGGTCAAATGAACTTAAAGAAGCACATAAACTTCAAAGACAAGCTAGGTATATTTGGATAAATGAGGGAAGACCGAGGGGTAGTCAATATAATCCTTACATAGAATATAAAGATAAGAAGAGAGACTTTAGAAACCTTCAAAAACTAGCTGTGGAAAAATATATGGGGCAGGTATATGAATAAATTGAAAAAGCACATGAATGCGATGTAAGGCACTTTTGGAAAATGATCCTTGTTAAGAGAGGGAACAATATAAAATTTTTGTCAGGAACTACTAATTGAAGGAGTTTGTGTCCGTGATGATGCCTCCATTGCAAATGGCTTTGCCAGATACTATGAGGACATTCACACGCCAAATTTTAGCCATAGTTTTGACGGAAACTTTAATGAATTTACAGAGGGAGAATTAAATCGGGCTCTACAAGACTGAGCAAGCCATATCGAGGCCTTACAGACAAATATCAGTGTAAACGAAGTGAGAGAAATCATCAAATGTCTAAAGAAATCGAAAGCATCGGGCCATGATCGAATTTGCAATGAACATTTGATCTATGGCAGCGATTACCTCATAGAGTGTATGACAATTGTATTTACTCATATGACTGATCAATCTTACATACCTGTAGATTGCAAAAAAGGGTTAGTAATACCACTGTACAAAGGTAACAGAAAATCAAAGAACTCCTTCGAAAGTTATAGGCCTGTTACTTTACTGCCTGTTATCTACAAAACTTTTGAGAAAATTATTCATGAACGTTTGGTAACTTGGCTCAAATATATTAATTCTAATATACCCAAATTCACAACAACATGGTTACCAAAAAGGTTCCGGCTGCACAACAGAGAGTTTTTCGCTGTTGCAATCACTAGAATATAATGTAAACATATGTTCACGGGTTTTCGCTGCTTTTCTTGATACAAAAAAGGCATTTGATACCGTGTGGCATAAAGGGTTACTTTTTAAATTATTCAAGTTGGGAATTACGGGTGAATCCCTTTTGATATTTTATGACATGTATATAAATTTACAGAGCAAAGTCCTTGCCAATGGGCAATTCTCGGACTGGTTCTCAATTGGCCAAGGAGTGAGACAAGGGGGTGTTTTGTCAACCTTGATGTACAGAATATTTATAAATGACTTGCTGCTACAGTTCGACAATAGCGGATTTGGAGCAAAGATTGGATCCTTAGCTGTGGGAAGTCCAGTAGTAATAGTAAAGGCTGATTCTAGCGCAAGACCTCTTTCCACCCCCTCCCCACTCTCAGAACAAATACAAATTACTTTCTCAGAGACCCTAAAACTCCCACCCCAAACGATTTTTTTTATTTTTCTCAAAACCAAGAGGCCGATTCTAGCGCAGATATAATCCTATACTTTTTACACTAATATATTACATGTGTACCTAACAGATGTTGCGTAGCCTGCCTAGCCTTTTGTAATGTAGTATAAAAAATCAATATCTTCATAGAAACCGAGCCAGGTATCTAACAGATGTTACCTAGCCTTATGTAATGTAGTATAAAAAATCAATATCTCTATAGAAACCGAGCCAGGTAACTGCTTAGTCACGTCATGCGGTGATGTGTTAAACTAAATCACGTGATTTTCTAGAATCAGGTAGAAGATTGGGGATTCCATAATACTAAATCACGTGATTTTCTAGAATCAGGTAGAAGATTGGGAATTTTCCAGAATCCCAATCACGTGATTGTCTAGAACAGCAGTATATAAGGCAGGTAAAATTTCCTTCTGAGGCATTTTCAAGAGGACGTCTTCACCGAGCGAGATCAGGTAAGTGATATTTTATATTTCATCACCAATTATCAATGTTTCTACTGTTGAAATTAGAAATATTTCATCATCACGATAGTAGAGACTAAACTTTACTTTACCGCTCACACAGCGACGAGATTCCAACAAATCTTTTATTTGAGGTTTGTTAAGAGGATATTTTTTATCGATAAAATATATTTTTGACCGATCAAGATCAATTGTAAGTTTAGTATATTTTTGTTGGCTGATCGGATCATGAAAGTTTTTAAATTCCGCTAGCAACTTTTGATACAATTGCTCGAGGTAATTGAAATACTCGCTGTCATCAGATCTGATAAGCGAAAGTTTTAGCTTGTCACGAGTTCCACTAAAACATATACCTGATGTTTCATTATTAATTTCAACTGTCAATTGTTTGCCGTCCATCATTAGATATTTGATCTTGCTATTGTAGCTATTTGTCACTGTCAAATTTTCAAACATTATTTCTTTAGTTTAGATAAAATTTCAGTCGGAAAAGATAATATCGAGTATAGATCTATCATCATGACAATACCCAAGTGCAAATGTATCTACCCCATTTTTGCAATAACGTTTATCATCAAAATTACTCAATCCGCGTTTGATAATGACATCTGTTTCTAGTTTATGATGATTCATTCGAATAGCCATTGCTCTTATAAAACTAACACCGCCATCAAGCGCGTACTTGTAATCATCAAAGTTCATAAACTTTTCAACAAAATACTCAGACAGACCTTTTGCTCTTTTCTTTATTTCATTATTATCTAACAATACCGCATACATTTTACTACGCAATCCGATAAAGTATTTGATGATGCTCGATTTCATTTCATCTTTGAACTTACCAATAACCTTCTTATTCGTGTTGTCATAAAATTTACTGTCACAAGGGTATTCGGAAAGATCAAACAGATGTCGATTATCATACATGTCCTGATAGACGTCCTCACATTCGATTTCATCTACGAGCGAATCGGTATCAGTAAACAATAATCTACTGGACGGCCATTGATTTTTAACAAAATTATAATGAAAATCGTACATCAGCCATTTCGATAAATCTAACACGGAAGCTCCAACGTAAATCGGTTTGTTTAGTTTTAGATTTGTTTTTCTTCTTTGTATCGCGACAAGATTTTCATTAAATATTTTCATGCTAACAAAATCATCGTCTGACAGAAGTTTGTTTCTGCGATTAATATCATTAACTAGTTCGATATTTACGCGTTTTCTAATATTTTCCATCGTCTTACCAAAAACGGAATTGTTCATAAGCTTAAAAAAGTCTTTCTCAAAATTAGATTTCGCCACAGCTCTTCTCGAAGTGTTTGAGTTAATATAACCTTTCATCCAAGTTGATTGATTAAATTTTAGTACACGATGAACTTTTCTCAACATGAGACCAGCATCGACTGCTTGTTTTAAAACTTTGTAATGCAAAACATAATTTTTCTTATCAAGTAAATTTGGTACTAGTTTTTTGACCATAGAATTTTGTCTTGGTGATGCTGACGTTTGTTGTTCCTGAGATAATAAACTATAATCTATGACCATCGATTCTGCGCAGAAAGGATAATCGTTATGCAATTTGTGTAGCCAAGTTGGATAATCGAGATCAACTTCAACGAAGTACGAAACATCGTCGGGTATCTTTTTTTCTGTTTCTGATAGAAATTGATCAACCGTAATCCAACGAAATCCACCAATAGGCATTGGTTCTGCCATAGAATAACCGTACAAGTTATTGCAATCTAGATAAATAATATACTTCGAAGGAAGCTCAGGATTATACTCTTTCAAATATTTGTTGTTTGCTTCAGCATATTTTTTTATGATCATGCTAATACCACCTCGAATACCTTTTTCGATAAAATTGAACATATCAACGTCAGTCAGTAATTCTAACTTTACTTTACTAAACTTTAACAATGCGTCCCACGACAGCCCGGGAGCAGAATAATACCAACAAGGATCTAGTCCATAATTGTTATAGCTCACTTTTCGAAAACTTTCAAATACGTCCGCCAGCAATAACACGTCAGTTTTTAGATACAAATCATGATAATCGCCAAACGTCTTACAATCAAATTCTTTCCAGATATCTTGTGCATATTTGTACTCATCATCGGTTATATTTTCATTTCTAAGTTGTGAGTAAAATTTGTCCTTGTCAGGTAGCGAAGTTTCATCAAATTTACTCCAATCATCGAGATACTCGTACGGAAATATTCCTTTTTTAGTCAGTAGATTAAATTTTGCTCTAAAACAGTCTCGTAGGTTATCAAACTCGCTACAATCTTTTACTAGCTCATCCAATGATGCTTTCATAAACTGCATGCTGTCAATAAAACGCAACTTACCCAAAGTAACTGACATATACTTTTCAAAATTATTTGGAATGCATTTGATAACGTTATTGAGTTTTAAACGAGCTTTTATGTCAGGATCACCAAAAGCTTCTACGATAATGTGGCTATCATATCCTCGAAAGTTGTGAAGAATAACTGGAATAAAATCTGGAACATGAAATTTTAAATTACATTGATCATGAGCCGCTCCACGGTACTGTCCGGTCAAATGACAATGGTCATGTACTTTTTTGTTATCGTCAAAAGCTTTCTCACAAATATGACAAATTTCTGCTTGTTCGTGATCAGATTTTTGCTGAGATGTCAGTTTTTTCATTGGAGTTACTCTTTTCAAACGATAAAATATATGATCAACTTCGCTAATCAACTGCTTGAGAAGCCAAACAGCTGGATTTTTACCACGATATAATTTGATTGGTTTAGATAATTTCGAATTAGCACAACAAACTATCTTATACGCTACTCCACACGGAACATGATTTTGAGTTTTCCTTGTACTCGATTGGTTGGGATTATTTTCTACGCCAAGTACAGGTTGAAGTAAGCATTCGAAATCAGCGTATATGACGAAAGGAATTTTAAGTTTGTGATGGTGATTGACAAACTGTAACACTATTTTCTTTGGACGGCATCGTTATTCGTTGTACGTCACTACAGTACTGCAAATGCTTTTGTAATTTTTCATTGTCATTACAACCGTGCAAGCAGCGATAACAAAAGAACGTTTTCTTCTTTCGTTTATTATACTGTCCGCCAACTAGTCCATTGAAGTTTTTGATCCAAACGTAATGATTTCTATAAAACAGTAAGTTTATAGTCGATTGGGAAGCTTTTTCTGAAATATACCTAGGATAGACGTTTTCTTTTTCATCTAGTCCGAAAACGTTAATCGAAACATTATTTTGCTTTTCAAACTTTGGTATTTAATTTTCTGCCACTGGAAAGTCAATATCTTTAAAATTTAATCTTGACACGTGACTAATATACTTGTCAACACGATCAGCGTCTTTTTCTGCTGGAAATAGCGCGGAAAGAACAGCCCATTGGAAACATTTGTTATCAACGTTCTTTACGTTTATACAGCATTTTTTATTTTTTATTTTTGGTGGCAGGTCAATATACGAACTACCGCGTAACACGTTATATTTCATTGTGTGAAATAAAATTTCCTTAATCATTTCAAACTTCCAACCCGAACCCGATTCGGTAAATTCTTCTATCTTTTTCCAAATTTCTTGGTGTATTTCATTAGCTAGTGACAAAAGATCAGTCCCGAGCAAAACACGCCTTGATTTTGCATTAATATAAGGGTCCGTAGTTTCCGTGTTAGTCGATCCCTCTGTCACAAGTAGTTTTGAAAATATAACGTGATATTGCACTAATATTCTTATACCCTTATGTTTTTCAAGTTCACGTTTTACAGTTGGCTCTAGCAGGTGGTAAAGATTTGTTGCAGTAAAATTTACCAGTACGATTTGTTTATCAAACCGATAACTGTTGTCGAATCCTGTAAAGGCAGTCGCTATTTTTTCAGGTTTTCCAATAAGGCTTTTCTTGGCTATATCACGTAATTTCAGCATTGCTATATAATAATGTAATATTATATGTTTAATTGATTGTTCGATCGATAACTCACTGCACGCCAGCTGAACAAACAATTAGAGATATAAAATCCTTATAGTATAATGACAGAAAATCTGAGATACATTCGACTGACAGCAGAGGAGCAAGAAGAATATCATGTTCATCCGAAGTATAACTTCTACGCTGGAAATGCATTAGGTTCGGTTATTAACATAAAATCTAAAAAATCTATAGGAAAACCAACACCAGCTGGAATGATAATTTCAGTGAAAGGCGATGAAACAGATATGACTAAAATGTTTAGAAAAGATTTTATATATACTTTGTTCTGCGATGATATTCCAGAAGGACAAAGAGTCTATCGAGTAAATGACTCGATCAGCGATGACAATATTGACAACTTATCTTTACAAAACGAGTTTCAGCCGCACCCGGTCTTTGATTTATACGAGGCTAACGATCGTGGTATTATAAGAAACAGAAAAACTAAAAATGTTGTTGGTGCTATGAGTAATATGAGGTATCTCATGGTAACTGTTAGAGGAACACTAGTCGATCAAGTTACTTATCAGTCTCATCGTTTTGTTTATGAAGTATTTAATGACATCATTCCAGATAATTTAGTTATCGATCATATTAACAAAATTAAAACTGATAATTGTATTGAAAATTTAGATCTAGTTACACCAGAAGAAAACACGCGACGTGGTATAGGTGGCGGTAATAATTTCAGAAACCCTAAAAGATCAGTTATTTCAGTAAATTTAGAAACTGGAGAAGAAATGAAATTTAGATCAATATCAGCTGCAGCAAAGCATCTTAAAATTCATCCACAAAGAGTAATAGACGTTGCCGACGGCATAACTAAATCAGCAACGTCAATGTCAACTTTTGACAGATTTAGTTTTAGATATGATGATTAATGATATTTCGTAATTCTGTCTTAGTAAGACAGCTATGTGCAAATGCCATAATATCATCGCGATCAAATTTTAATGTTATAAAAGCACTTTCATTAAGTTTATTTTTTTCTGCTGCTGTTAGTAATATTTTATGAGAATCACCTTGCGTAACAATAACGTCAACGAATACGAACTATAACCCGACAGACATTTTCGAACTGCTTCGGCTAGTTCCTTGTAATTTAATATATTAACCTTTTGATGATATTTTACCTCGTCGGTCATATCTTATAACAATAAATTAGATAAAAGTATATTATAATATGAACTTGATGAAACGACTTGCTGAAATATATGCGGAAGATACAATCGCAGACAATGTTAAAATCACTAGCGATAAAGTCGCAGATAATATTACAATCTCTACCGATATAATAGACAAATCTGCTAGTTATAGCGAAGATGATATTTTATACAATAATAATGATGATGATGAAATAGTCACCGTCGCTGACAGAAAAAATTACAGCAGACCAACAACTGGACGATATAATGTTAAGTATCACATTGCCAAAAAAATAATAAAATTTAACTTTACTGTTGCCGAACAACAGATATTTTGGCAGCTTATCAGGCCGTTTTTAAATCTAAAAATAACTGGCCAGCGAAGGAGTATAAAATACGATTTTATTTTTGCTAAGATATTTAATTTAATGCCAGTTGATAATGAAAGAAAATTACATTTAATTTCGTTATGTAAAACTATCAAATGTAAATCTGTGCTTGTGAAATACGAGCAAATTTATAATAACGTTATTTGATCGACTTAGTTGGTACCCAGCTATTAAATTTATCGCTATACCCACGCCACTTGACTAAACTTTTATCGCCTTTTCTCCTAATCACTTTTTCGATAACGAAAACATCTTGCTCAGTTTTCTGAAGTTCTTGTTCATAAAAACTACCAATGATCGGTTCCCCTGCCAGATCTTTTAGCGCGTATGTTACAGGTGTTGTTAAAAGTACTTTGTCAACAACAAATACTTCTTCAGTCCAGTTTGGAGTGAATCCTTTTTCAAATGTTTTTTTCGTCAAAGAAATTCTAACTTTATCACCGACTTTAAATTTATGTCTGCGATACATGTTTTCATTTGCAAGAATCGAATTTTTGATTGCGTCGTTTGGCGACATTTTAATCGTTCGGTGTTTCGTGTTATTATACTTGTCCACGATTTGAGAAAGATCATCAATATACCTGTTAGTGTTTTTAGCTGTCAAATGTTTATGTATCAGCTCGTTTAGCGTGCGATTAAATCTTTCGACGACAACACTTTTACCCTCGTTCCCTGTAACATACTTTTTAATATTATTTTGTTCTAAAAACTGCTCGAACTTTTTATTGAAAAACTCTGCTCCGTGATCGGTCCAGATTTTATTCGGTTTTTCTTTCCGTACTTGTTATTATTTGTTTTAACGCATCAGTTATCGACGTTCCTGTCTTGTTTGAAACAGGTACACTAAACGCGTATTTACTAAAAATATCTATGACATTAAACAAATATTTCTTATTATCATTAAATTCTGCTAGATTTGACACATCTACTAAATCTATCGCCCAGATATCATCAACGGCATTTGCGACAACTTTACGTCGCGTAAACTTTTTTTTTTTTTAGGTTTATGTAGCTCAGACGCTAGATCATCGTATAATTCCTTTCCGAGTCCTAATTTATATTTTGCTCCAATAAAACCCTGTACCAGCCTTCTATCAAAACGTTCTCGTAGATTTGTCGGTTCCATATCACGAAGTTCGTCTAACATTACTTTATCACAATCTGATTTTGAGTTTTCATGATCACGATAACAGATATCGTGACGCATTGCTATTGCATCAACTTGATTGTAAGGCTCCTGTCCTGGCAGCGGATTATCATTTTCATCTAGTTGTTTATCAAGAGGATTATAAGGTCCAGTGTATTTATGACCTGGCAATGTCCAACCTCCTTTTGGTTTCGGCAGTTTGCCAATAAATTTATGTATATCTATACCTGTACCTATTATTTCTCTGTTGTTCCAACGTTGACAATACGTGACAATTTTATTTTGCTCAAGACATAAATCTCTGTCAGAATCACAGTTGCATATCATTCTATATTATTTTGCTTCATAAGATTAATCGTCGATCAAGATAACCCTATCAACGCCAGCTCCAAACGTTTTCTTTAAAAACATACTTTTTTTTCCACAGATTGCACAAATACTTTTCAACATCGTCCTGTTGTTCTTTGTTTTTTCTGTTGTTTCATTAATATTTTCTGTTTTAGTTTTACATTTGAGACAATATGTTGACATTATATATTTGTAAGTTTAGATAAAATTTATTGCAAGCTTTAGATAGCTTTACAAAAATTAATTGCAATCTCATCATTAGCGTGAGAAGGTTGCTTATCAAACTGCAAAATAAACTTTAAAAAAATTAGGATCTTTTGACATCTGTCGGACAAACATTATACAATAATATCCGCAAGCAGAAGTTCCAACAGGTTGAAGTTGATTAGACGAATAATATATTTTTTTGTATTTTTTGTTTATGTATTTTTTTATTACATCGCTCGGTGGAAGTCCAAACGAGTCAAAATAATTGTTATTATAAACTGCTACCCAATGTGTGCCGGATCCGTCATTGAAATCTTGTATATTTATCACACACGAACCACCTGATGCAACACCTTCGGTGTCGAGTTCATCTTTGGAATAAACTCCGTGAAATCTGGGAACTGATTTTAACTTATCAAGTAAATCAAAGTTACTTAGCGGGGTGGCCGTGTTCCCGGCAATGTTAGTCCTCGTCCGATTCCTAGAAGATTTGGCAGTAGACTTCCCGCTAGTCCCGCTAAAAGTGGAGCGAAAGGAATAATTCCTCCTTGTTTTGTTCGATTTCGTTTTTTCGTTTTCTTTTTTTTCGTTGTGGTTTTTCGTCGATGCGTTGCATTAGGCATTATATTTATCGGTCACATAAAATTAAGCTTTAGACTATTTTCTTTATACCACTACCCTCAACTGCTTTTTTCGTTGCGCCAGATACTGCTCCAGACGCTGCTGCTAATCCTAATGTACCTAACACCGGTAACATTTTTGGTATTATAGTGCTAGCTAGTACTGATAATGCTGGACCAAAGAAACCACCTTCCACCACAATGCGGTGGGACATCGCTGTTATTTGTGCGGCACTTAAATTTAAAACAAAAGGTTTTTTGCGATCGTATTTATTTGCTTGATTTTTGGTTAACATTAATTTTGTTAAAATACCCGTTTGAGAGCCAGGATTAACCTTTAATGATACCCGTCTCTGCTTTACAACAGCAGCTGCTAATTTTTTAACTTGACCATCAGTTAAATATATTTCTTTTACAATATATTTTGTCATCTTATATAACGATTGCAGATTAAACTTGGACTGTCATTTTACCTCCAACGGAGTCTATCGTAACAAATCTGTCGCTGATCACTAACGCGTACACGTATAACTGCGCTACTGGAACTGCTCCTAATGTCCAGGTAATTTCAATATCAGCTGTCGAGTCAACTGCTCGCTCGCTATGTTTACTAACATCAAAATAAAATATTGGATAAAGTGTACGAAATTCCTCTACTGATATCTGAGATCCATCTTCAACATCTTGATATTTTTGTACTGCGTCGAGTAAATACATGTACGGTCGAGTAACATTTTTATTAGCGTCATCTGTAAAATTGCATTCTATCGCTCGTTCTGGATACTGCTTCGAATTTAGTCTAGCATATATTCGTCTAACATCAGCGTTATCAAATATCGCATTATTTTGTTGTTGGTTACCACGTCGCGCTTGCTGTTGAAATACGACAAACAATTGTCTCGGCAGTTGTTCGCTTGATGTTGTTGTAACTCGCCATGTGTAGTCGGTAGTATTTGGAACTGCTGTTTGATATATTTTATGTTGCTGAAAATAAATCTTGTTTGTATGTTTATCGAGTATACTGTTTAGTTCTGACATTTTAGTGACTGACGGCGTTATACGCGGCATCCACAACGCAAGTTTGTTTATGATAAACTGTACGTCATCTCCGCCTGACCTAAACAGACAGTCGTTTTGTTCTACCCGATCTAAAATAAGTGTATGTTTAACTCCACGAAATACTTTATCATAATCGCGACAAAAGCCAAAAATCATACTTAATGGCAGCATCATTGTAATTTGACGTGATCCTGCTGTAAGTGCTCTTCGCCTAGCAAAACCTTCATTATAACGTGGATTTTTTACGCTAATTGTGTTATTGATTAAATCTAACATTGCAACGGCATCTGCACCTGCAGCTGGTGGTGTTATACCAAGATTATTACAAGCTGCAGTAAGGGAAACTCTTGTAGCGTCTGCGTTAGCACCTGCAGCTGGTGCGGCTATACCTAGTGCGGTTGCATTAACAATAAGAAAAGTTCTCACAATTGGAAGATCTGCAGCAGCATCAGCTCCGTGTACCAAAGCACCTTTCGAGAAAAGTTCGGTTGATTCAGCTACACCACGTCCAGTATCTTTAAACCACATCATGTTCGTTGCAGTTGATCTGGAGTAATCATCGGAAAACGAAATAATATTTAAGATTGTACTTGCAACTTGTAAGTGACTTGAAATATCTTCTACAGTTTGATTAGCTAGCTGATATCTAGCACTCTTGAATAAACACCAGCCGTTATTTATAAGAGCTACTTCTGTTCCAGCTGCAATTGCAACAGGTGGATTGGCCACTGTCATAATCTGACCGCGAACTTCTAACATTGCCTTATGTGGCAGCAGAAATACATCTTCATCTCGAGTATTAAATGTTCTAATACCAGTTTTATTTGGTTCATTAGAATTTTCATCGAGATACTCAACGTACTCAAATTCTGTTACAGTGTCATCGGTGTCATAAGTTTCTGCTAAATCGAGATAATTTTTAACAGACATTTTTTATTTATTAGATTATATAAAAATTTTATTGCGGCGCCGTTACTTTAGATATTAATTTTTGTATAATCTGCTCGCCTTTCGGTGATAAAAGTTTTTTCGTTGTTGTTATCATAGCACGTTGAGTTTCTTTTGTTGGAGCGATTTCTGATATAGCTTGTTTTATATCAGATGTAGACGGTGCGCCTTTTATTTTATCAGCTATTTTTTGTCCAACCGCAGTTCCAGCGGCAGATGCGGCTCCAGTTGTAAAAGCTTTACCTGCGTCTAGTGCAATTGGTGCAACTTTACGCGCGATTCCCGGAACATTTTCAATAACTTTAGTAAATATATTCCCAAAAAATCCTCCTACTATTTTTCTTCGATAAATTTTTTTTCTCTGTTTCATTATATCTGATGCTGTATAATTTTTATTGTCAAATCACGCCTACGCAACACGTAAGTGTAAATAATATGTAACAATTTCGTTGTTCAGATCTAATTGCCTACCAGATTGATCTGTTAATTGCATTATTATACTTGATATTTGATTTTCAACATTAATCGGATAATAGATAATATGACGCGGAGTGATTTGCATGAGAGAACCTGGCGGAACTTCTGGTGAGAAACTGTAAATCGTTTGTCCTTTACTGCCCTGGGCTGAGTAAGATCCAGAGGCAATAGAGCAATTTACTAATATTGTATTTACGTCAGTTATATTTACCGGCAGTTCACCGTCATATGTAATAGCTTCATTAGGATCTAAATAATACTCTCTATGTTCAAATCCTATCAGTGGTGCGATACTTCTCGGTGATATAAAACTAACTGACATATTTTTTATTGTCATTCTAGCTCGTAACGTGTTATAATTCGCTGCTAACTCGAAATTATCAGGTTTCATCTTCTCTTTTTGCATAAGCTGTTTTATCACTCTGTTTAGATCAGTAATATTATAAGCTCCTTGTGGAATTTTAAATGTTTTCCATTGCGTGTCTCTTATTGAAGTAATTGCAATCTCATCATTGACACCAGTTTTTACGTTAGCCATAGCATTCCAACAAGTACAAGAAATTAATCCAATTTCATACTGTTTTTCAGTATCAAGTTGTATTGGCGGAATATAATTTACTGAAAAATTTGCGCTATCTTTTGCGGTTGTACTAGAGTCTAGCAATAATGTTGTTGACATTGTTATTTATTATATTTTTACAAAATTAAATCGCCGCGATTAAGTCGCGGTGTAAAGTTTCATACTCGTCAGATGTTAATAAATTTTCCTATCTTAGATGATCAAGTATATCAATAATTTCATTATCAATTTCAGCACTAATATTGCCAGCTTCTTTTGATGATATTAATAGCATCAATCTACCTATCACTTCAACATTTGATGTAAATATTTTTACACCAGTTCCAGTTTTTGATAATACAGATTTTTTATAGTTTTTAACTCGATTATCATCGACTGATTTAAATTTCCTATAAAAATTCCACCCTTTTCCATACTCTTTTCCTCTATAATCTACCGCTGCTATGTGAAAGGTATGAGCGATAACACCTTTCCTGATTATATTAGAGAGCGTA
Organism: Megalonaias nervosa; assembly: GCA_016617855.1. Classification (NCBI taxonomy): domain Eukaryota; kingdom Metazoa; phylum Mollusca; class Bivalvia; order Unionida; family Unionidae; genus Megalonaias; species Megalonaias nervosa. The sequence continues at coordinate 30,440 of JAECUM010002428.1, forward strand.
GACATATCGTCTCGTGTTATGGTTTCATCTAATTCTTTGTTAGCATTATTACTGTCTATTATTATTTTATTTAATATAACATTAAATTCGTCGTATTTTTCTTTTGACCAATTTCTTATATTATCAATATCTTTTATATTATTATCTTTTAAAAAATCATTATATTCCTCATCTTTTATTTTATTATTTGCTTGTTTTCTAATAAATTGTCTTTGCTCTCCAACTTCCATAAACTTTACTGTTAACTCGCCAACTCTTTCTTGCTCTTTTTCAATATCCTCTATTTTTTCTGATATTTTTCCTAATATAGTACTAATTTCATGTGAAGTTAATTCTGCTAATCTTTGTTCAAGTAAAAGTGGATTATTTAATAGCAGTCTTAGTTCAGCTTGTCTAGCAGCAGGATCAGCAATATGTTTTACAAGTTCTCTAGCTAAATCTAACTTTTCTTTATCAGATCTTCTAATAATTTTTTCAACAGCTGCTTCTTGTTGTTCCTTAACAAGCCCGACTAAACCTTTTTCTTGAAGTTGTTTAACTTCTTCGTCTGACAGCGTCTTAGTTTCAGGCTGTTTTCCAAGTAGTGCTTCAGTAACTGGTTTGAGAATCGTAGCTGTTGTTTCTGCAGCAGTCACTTGTCCACGTCGTGCCTGTTGTACCCTTTGCTTAAATGCTGCTTGAGATTGAGCAAGTTTTTTCAGATCTTCTATATGTTTTCTATATTTTGCTCGTTTGTCCATAATTATTATATATAAATTTTATAAAATTGAAACGCCTTACTGTAAGTAAGTGTCAATACAACAGCGAAACATTTTAGTTGGATCATGTATAAGTTTATCAAATAAGAAGAAGTTATATTTATCTTTTGTAGCTTTATGATAAAGTTCGATAAATTTATCTTTTGTTACGTCACCGCATTGTTCGTTCGCAATATTTCTGACGTCAACATTGTCCAATCCTGGAAATAATATAAAACAACCGGTATTTCGCCGAATAAATCTGTCAACATTATAAAAACCTTGAGCTAAATAAATAGAATTACACTTTTTATTTCGCGATAGCGAAAAATATGATCTTATTTTATTCATCTCCGTATTATTTAGCGGAATATCGTCAAAAACTACTATCTTATGTTCAGATGCATCAAGTTGATTAACTGGAATAAGATCTTCTGGCTGTCTGATTATAAAAAAATCTTCACCAGCCTCAAGATCATCACGAAGTTTGTCATTATATTCGTTTAGTAGCTCGTACTTATCTTGCTGTGGATTAATCGTATAAATATAAACTCGATCGTAGTTAAAATTATCGCCAAGAAGCAAGTTCATAAGCAAATTTGTTTTTCCCGATCCAGTTCGCCCAACAATAAGATAATGACAATCTGGAAGTTCATTGTTATGTTTATGTTTTACCAGCCGCTCGGTATCAAAGTTTAATATCGACGATTTTGCCATCGTTATATAATTTTATGTAATATTAAACTAACTAATGTTGACAATTTTATGTAAGACAATAAATAATGAGCTACTATACAAAATTTGGAACATTAACAGGAGATTTATTGACTGAAAGTTATCAAGGTGACTTATCTAAGTACGCAACTCTTGATCAGCTAAGAAATGAAATTGATAATTTATTAAATCTCACAAGTGTGGATCAAAATGAAGTTGTTATTTTCCAGGATAAACAAGGACGATTAAAGACGAATAATGTACAACTGTCAAATGTACTTGTACGAATTCCCACCGCGGTTGTTAATAATATTGTTACTTTTACAAATCAAGGTAAGATACAAGATTCCGGTAACTCGATTAACGATTATGTCAAAAAAGCTGGTGATTCATTTACGGGTAACATTATTATGAATCAAAATAAAATTATAGACCTTGGAAACCCAGCCGCAGATACAGACGCCGCAACAAAAAAATATGTCGATGATCAAGAATCTAAATACGTATTGGCCAACGGTGGCATAATGCGTGCATTTCTCAACATGAACAATATTAATAATCTTAGAACACCGGAATATGATTTTGATGCTGCAACAAAAAGGTATGTTGATGATAAGGAAATTCCTATTTCAACTTCGTTAAAAACAATCGGTGATGAAATTACTACACTTAGTGCTACTTTTTCTAAACATTTAGAAACGTTCTTAAATTTTCGTAGAAATGTAAACAAACCCATTAAAGAATTTTTTGGGGAACAACCAACCGTTGAAATAAAACTAGCTGACGTTAACACGAAACTCAACGACATTGTCAGTGGAATACCTACTATTGTTCAAAAAACTAATATGATTAAAATTCCACACAGACAAATTAAAAATATCGTGTACACAGTAGCATCAGGAATGACAACATGGTCACAGCAAAATAACACTATCAAATATACCGCGGAGGTTACTGGTGTTTATAGACTGTCTATATTCAGCTCTGCAAAATTTAAAATTTATACTACAACATTTCCGTGGCGTCATTCAACCGATGCTTTTTCTGGAGTTGTATCTATAGTGTTAAATAAAGATGCTGAAGAAATATTTTTACTGGAAGCAGATGATCAAACAATAACCGCAACGTCTTACTGGTGGTGTTTGGAATTTGTAGCTGAAACACCACAATTAGTCACTTAATCAAACCAGCATTGTTGTAAACTAATATTATATAATGAAAAAATATATATTTGATTTCAATCACATTTCAAAAGAAATTCCAAAACAAGATGTAGACGCTCTAATGCAATATTACAAATTTTATCATAAAAAACTTTGGTGCGTGAAAAAATGTTATAAATATTATAACAAAATACTTCGAGTAATATCATATTTACCGCTGTTATTGACCGGATCTGGTATAATTTCGAGTGGTGCATCATTAAACCCGTTTTTGTTAATAATATCGGGCATTGGTGTTTCTCTTACAACTGCGTGTAAAAAGATAGAACCTCGACTCGCGACTAAAAAAAATAGTTGCCAAACGGCTAGTATCACCTATAAAAAATTACTTGATCAGATACGATCTTACTTGCGGGGTATAAAATATGATATGGACGATTTAATACGCGAGTTTCGTACTATTGACAGTATGTTAACAGATATTCTACCAATGAGAGTTAGTAGGTATGAAAAAGATTATCAAAAAAAGTATGATAATGAGAGGGTATGAAATATTACCTAAACAATAAAAAATAATATATGAAAAACATCACTTACCTGATCTCGCTCGGTGAAGACGTCCTCTTGAAAATGCCTCAGAAGGAAATTTTACCTGCCTTATATACTGCTGTTCTAGACAATCACGTGATTGAGATTCTGGAAAATTCCCAATCTTCTACCTGATTCTAGAAAATCACGTGATTTAGTATTATGGAATCCCCAATCTTCTACCTGATTCTAGAAAATCACGTGATTTAGTTTAACACATCACCGCATGACGTGACTAAGCAGTTACCTGGCTCGGTTTCTATAGAGATATTGATTTTTTATACTACTTGCATAAGGCTAGGTAACATCTGTTAGATACCTGGCTCGGTTTCTATGAAGATATTGATTTTTTATACTACATTACAAAAGGCTAGGCAGGCTAGGCAACATCTGTTAGGTACACATGTAATATATTAGTGTAAAAAGTATAGGATTATATCTGCGCTAGAATCGGCCTCTTGGTTTTGAGAAAAATAAAAAAAATCGTTTGGGGTGGGAGTTTTAGGGTCTCTGAGAAAGTAATTTGTATTTGTTCTGAGAGTGGGGAGGGGGTGGAAAGAGGTCTTGCGCTAGAATCAGCCTTTACTATTACTACTAGTCCAACCAAAGCTGATGACATTTCACTTTTGGCTATATACCCTAGCAATCTACAAAAGCTGTCAGATATAGCATACACCTACAGTAATAAGTGGCAATTCGAGCTTAGTGTCACAAAGTCATACATTGTCATTTTCGGTCCCCAATACAAGAATTATGTAAATATGAAGTGGTATCTTGGGCCGTCATGTTTGCCGGTTACTGATTCGGCAACACACCTGGGACACCGGATTAACTCAAAGCTGACGTCGCATGACGCAATACTCGATGCATGCAAGAAAGGAAAAAAATCTTTTCACGGTCTGTTTGCTATTGGCATTAAACCTAATGGTTTAAATCTTTTGGTTGCTGCAAATGTAGTCAAAAAGGTAATTTTTCCTTCAATGTTTTATGGAAGCGAATTATGGTGTAATATTTCAAAAAGTGACCTCTCTTCATTGGATAAAACTCTGAGGTATTTTGCCAAACATTTACAAGGCTTCACAACACATACAAGATCAGACATCGCTCTGGGAATGTTAGGCTGGACATAAGCGCAGTTCCAAATTGAAAGAAGAAAATTTATGTTTTTACACAGACTGTGTTTGATGCCTAATAATGTATATACTAAACGTGTGTTTAATGATGCGCTATTTCACTTTATTTTGAGCGGATGCATGTCAAGCTACGGGTTAATTTCAAATCTATATTATACGTTAAAGAAGTTTGACTTGCTTGAGTATCTAACTAATTATTTTCAGCATTCCGAAATTCCAGATAAACAAAATTGGAAAGAAATTGTAACGTCAAAAATTGCTGGTCTTGACAATAGCCTCTGGAGAGTTCGTATGTCTAATCATGCAGATTTTGATAGATTCTCTTCGATACACGAATGCTTGCGACCTGCCTCAGTGTGGCAGTCGGCTATAACCAGACAGCACACTAAGGTATTTACATATATAGCTAAACTATTGGCTGCTGTTCCTCAAACACAGATTGATGTGTATTAGATGTGGAAATGTTTATACAGACTTGATACTTCATTCTGGTGTTGTTTGTCCTTATATGTCAAATTTCAGAAACTCTTTCTGGGATTTCCTTACTGATAAATTTCCACTGAGCCTACATATTACGTTATTTAATGCAGAAGATGAGCTGCAACTTCAATATCTTCTAGGTAAAAGGTTACCAGCAGATGTAATCGACAAAGAAAACTCCAAGTTATTCGCCCTGTATGCAGCATAATTTGTCATGCAGTGTGAAGCTATCTTCTGCAAATAAGATACTGAAACTTGCAACTTATGCAGCTGAATAACTCTATAATGATTGATATACGGTTAGAATTTATATTCTAATTTTTTTATATTTTTTTAAATGTCTGTTTGTTTTGTATTCATGTCTTTATTTTGGTACTTATTTTTTTTTAATTGTATTCAAATGATTTATTTTTGTATCATGCAATCTTCTACGGAAGGAAATAAAGATGATGATGAAGCATGTGTAAATTCTAACATAACGCATTAATAAATGTACTGGTTTACTACGAAGCAACTTAACAGCAAATTACAAAATTAATTCTGACCACAAGCTAACAATCTACATAATTCTCTTTGTAAAACTCAAGCCCATTTCTCAAATACGCATGTAAATGAAACACTACAAAGGTAATTCTACATACTTAACGATCACAGTAATTAAGTATACATACTACAGATAATTACAATTATGATGCCGTAATATTCTGCAAAAATCGAGCAAATAACTTACTGACCCTTTCGAAGTTTTGTCTTTCCTTAGAATCTGCTTCTACGTTTTACCGCCAAATTACGAGTGGCTTCCTCGGAGTAACCGTATCTCAGCAATCTGTCTAGGCGAAACTAAATTTTCGTTTACGAGTTTGAAGTAACATTCGGATCTAAATTGTAATCACACACTCCATCACAATTCCGGTAGGATGTCGCTGTGAACCGGATCGGATCACTGCAGAAGATGAGCTGTGATTAGATCAATCAAACTTAGAGGACAATGTCCATCTCGCTGTCTGTCAATGTGGGGACGGATGAGAACACGCCCCGTTCACCCCGCGGGATTCCCTTTCATTCTAACCTAACCTCTTAACACATAGGTGTGGTAACTACACGCTTTTGTTTAGATGCGAGAGATCTATCGCCTACGCCAACTCAAGATTCCGGGTCCTCTGGCGGGTCACGGTAATCTTGCGTAAGAGATTAACACTAGCCCGCGGCAATGTTTAGACTTCAAACACATGTCTGCAGTAATATCCCGATTTATACATGACTTATAGCTGGGGCTTAGCAAACGTGACAACATACATCTTGATGTAACTATCGCTCCTGCTGCTCCTGCGATGTTGTGGGAGGCATTTAAGCAGAGGACCCACATTCTCACGCAACTTAACTCGCTTGAGACGGAGTATATCACACTATTAATATAAGTTAATATTATGTAATAGGCCTAACAATAATTCTGCCTCGAAATGCCGTAAGAACGAGAATATCAAATCATTTTTATTAATTCTGTTTTCATTTCTCTCTACTTTCTTTTCCCAATTACTAAAGTAAAACAGTGCATCGTCTAATCCAGCTAAAGTTACTCAAAGTAGAAGCTCAACTGAACAGCATGTCAGATACCACGAATTTCTACTACATATCATGACAATATCCTGATATGGGTGCCTTCCAATCCAAGGCATCTTGCTTTTACCATATTTGTGTTCTAGACCAATGTATACCAGGTGAGCGATATCCTGTCGACTTGAGTACCTTGCTATTTTGAGTTTATGTGACTACAGATAGCTTTGATTTCATGTTCAATAACACATTGCAGATACGTAAATAATAATTTTATGAAGGTCAGTCTGATGAAGTCAACATTAATCGCATCTTTAATCAAGTGGTAAATATTTGGTAGATTTGTTATCTTAAAACGACAAACCACATCATACTGAATTTACAACGTTTTCCTTCGGTGATCAAACTTGGTCATTAGATTATATGTATTTCAGAATCTATCCAACCGCATATGTTTCATCTTCTCTATGAAAGTTCCAGTTCTACGATGGTGCTTTAGTTAGCAAATAAAGTAATGGCTCTCTAATGATTGCACCACTTAATTACGGTAAGAAATTAAAATTTAAGGCTTGCTTTTCTACAATGGATGTCGTCGTTAATGATACCCCTATTCTCCATGGACCTAGATATACATAGAAAGATTAAATCATTATTTCATCCCGACAGCAAACGAGTGAGGTTTAAGACAGAGTTTATTAATCGTGTCTCATCTCCATTTATTTTTCTTTTACTGGTTCATTAGAGTCTCAAACACTTTCGTTATGTTTGTAAATACTGATTCTTTTCATCTGTCTTCATCAATCTTTTTTTTCTCTATTGGTACGTCATTTCTATATGGGCATTCAGAAGTTTTATGCTGTACATGACGCCTTGACATGCTAGTAAGAAACTTAAAAAAATAAAGAAAAATGTTAAATTATATCTTTTGAGGTAGGAAGTGGCTCTAAATTAACGACTAAATTATTATAACAAAGGTGAAGAAGGTTATAATTATCTAACATCAAACCATATTTAGCGTATGTCACTGATTCCTGAAAAGCATAGCCTGACTTATTAAAAATCCCGTATACATGTATGCAGTGTTTTATAAGTACGGTTTCTTACATCTGTGCTCGTTTCAAATGAAATTCATGAAACTCTGCAAAGAATTTATATCTTTGAGAGCTTTGAAGTGTGAAAATATTCAAAGTGTACCATAAATTTTATTTTAAATGGGTACACATGTCAGATTATATAGATCGCATGAGGAAAAATACTGATTTTTATTTGACCAAACTGCAGAATAGTGCAGAAAAGTGACTTAGAATTTGGATGCTTTGGATAGTTTCACCATCCTTTTGTGAGGTAAAGAGTTGCTGTTATACGTGTTACATATATGAAAGTTATGATCTGTATAAATTGCACAGTAGTCACGTGATAAATGTGTTTTCTGTTTACAAAAACAATCTTTACGCCCCCATCAATATAAGAACTAAGGAATATGTGAGTATATTAGTGTTCTTTGACAGCAAAAAAGAATTAAGCGTTGTTAAAAGTTTAACCATCGACAACACGTTATTCATTATTTTAAAATGTCTTTATTGCAAAAGAAACCTATAAGAAAAGACAATGAAGAAAAAAGAAGAAACCTTTTAAGGCACTTTATCAAAGCATATATGTATGATATCTTTACTTTTAGTTATACAGGATATGAATAGTACGCCGGTCATTAAGTTCCTACGCGATATCTACACATTCTAATTTTACCCCTAGTGTTCAAGAAAGACATCGAAATTAATAAATGGTGTCCAATTATTATTATTTCATTTAATAATCAGCTATAAATCTATACGAATTAATTTTAATGATTTACTTTAAACAAGAAATGTGCTCAATTTACCATTCGAATAGTTATAAGAAAAAAAATATCAGCATAAAATCTCAGGAGTAAAATCAGCTGCACTCAGTCCTGCAGATGTTTAAGAATAAAAAAAATCTAATCTGGCTTTGCTTTCTTATAGTGCTCACTTTGAGATAGGAAACATTTATTTCATTTTAAAGAATACGAGGTAACAACGAGTACTGAATACAAATTCGAGCAAAATTGAATCTCACACCATATTACTATTCTTTATTTCTATTCTGTATACAAATTAGATGCTGTCAAAGTTTATGTTTAAGATCCTCCAGGCAAGCAAAATATTTCCTGTTTACAAAATTTTGTTCTGTTGAATTGCATACATTGGAAAATAGATGCTATACACTCATTTATGTTAATGATTTTGATAAGTTATCGTGTCACATATATGCTGCCAAAACAAATTATGTCGAAATCAGTGCATACAATATACGCAGTTCCAAAACATTTTCTTCTTCTTCTTCTTGGTGGGCTAGTGGTTAGAGCGTCCGCCTCGGTTGCGGGAGGTCACGGGTTCGAACCCCGGCCGAATCATACCAAAGACTTATAAAAAATGGTACTTGCAGCTGCCTCGATAGGCGCTCAGCATTAAGAGGTTAGTTTTAGGATTGGTCGGCCTGGTGTCAGAATAATATGACTGGGTGGGACATCATGCTACGTGTCTGCGGCATGATGGCCAGTGCTAGTCATCACTATAAACTGTAACACTGCAGACATCGTAGCGATATGACTGAAAAATTGTTAAAACCTACGTTTAATAATACAAAACACAGACACACTCATTGAAGGTGCCGTATCGGTAGTGATAATGATGATGATAATGATTGTGGTGGTGGTGATGTTATTTTTGTACAAAAAGAAATTAGGAGACTAACAAATACATATTTGTGTCAATTAGCATATTCAGTCACATGTAATTATACATATTTAGCACACTTTCCTGCAAAATGAACCTGACAGGTAAACTTTCTGAGATTAGTGATACGTACTTTGACAGACAGAATCGAACGATTAAACGACTTAAACAAGATCAAATTCTGAAGATTGTGAAGGTAGAAATTTATACGACAGATTACATTTCAGAATTAACGACTGAGAGCTGGCATCCAAGAGATGATTTATATCTATGTGTCCATTTCCAGTGTTTATATCTATCATTGTCTTCTCCATTAACCCCTGTACCAAGCCCAACGAAATATCAACCAATCCACTGTATACTAGTAGTTATTACAAGCATAATTCTGGCATTAAATAAAATTCAAATGCATACACTGTGATGCGCCAGCGGCCTCAAAAATCTAAAACAAAATTCATCCGTGGACAGTGTAAATGTCAGTAACTTATTGGTCTTCAGGACTGGTCTACAATAAATGTTTCCAAACTTGGTATTGTAGCTACTAAGATGAATTAGTTGACAGAGCCTTAAAGTAAAATAGAGGTCTAAGATCCAAAACTAACACTTCAATAGCAAAAGAAAAAGAAAAAAACTACTTAGTCCTCATGAACCTTATTGACCCTGGCAACAAGAAGAATACCGAGATCATTGTGTTTGCTATCTTCAGTTGGTTTGCAAAATAAGGTGGAAAGTTCCATTACTTTCTCGAGCATTGACGTGAACGTTTGAACTCAGCAGCAATTATGCTACAGTAAATCCTTCTTAACCAGTCATCAAATTGTACTCATTACCACTCTACAATACTAATATGTTTAATGAAGTCTGGTTGACTGGCAACAGCTCACGTCACAAAAGCACACACATCACACTGGTTGGAAGCCGGCTGATTGCAGTTATATTCTAGGGCAGTTTTTTTACGAAATACCATGGCTCCAGCAGCTCTGATCTGATGCAAAGTAACATAATCTTAGCATGATTGTTAGTAAAATGCATTATTTAATCAATATTTGCTTTTGCAATGAAACAATTACTGTATTATGTATACCATAGTTTTTAATATCTGTCTGTATGTCTTCACTAAGTTGCAAACACACGTTGACATATATTTCTTGATCCAAACAACATGGTGTAAAGTGTATAGATTTATACCTTAGACATGAATAAATAATATAAGAGGATTTAAACTTTGTAAACTCCATCTATTTATTTTCTTCATAAAATTCGATCTGTCGATTTTCATGCAGAGGCGATTCCAAAACAATCTAGCGTGGCAGAATCAGCAATGAAAAACAAGATCTATATCTCTAAGTAACTTAATCGCAACCAGGGCTCAAGTGGACCAGATGTTGTTTATTCGGCTGACTGAAAGCAAAATGAAATATCAGTCGGCTTTAATAATTTGTATTAACTCCATCACAATCGCAACTAAATTTACTTAATATTTAGTCTAGAGTTGATTCTTTTCCTTTTTATGAGTTATTTAAAGGTTAGAGTAATGTGGCTCTCTCTATTGATGGCTGCCGTATTTGTTGATGAATTGACGATATTTTTCACACACTTAAAAGACTTGAATGCTAGAATATTCCCCTTAAAAGTACTAAAACTCTGTCAAGCAGCTTTTGAAGTAAATATCTTGCGATAAGGATTTACACGTTTTTATTAACAGCGACAATATTCAAAGGCTAATCAGAATGATTCATATGAATTTGAAAGGCCTTTCTATCAAAATGCTACCTGTTCGAAGTCCCATTGCCGCTTTCCAAAAGTAAGATCCCTTATCAACAATTCCCCAATTGTCGGTGCTGTCTCTCTCTAACACACGGTAGTTCCGGTACAGTGCGAGCGTATTAATTTGCATAGAAATAAGCGAGACGAATTCGAAACGTTTTGGTTATTCTGCGGAGTATTAGGTATTGCATTTTCCGATAACGTAAGTAAATTCATGGAAAGAATACTAATGTTTTTAGAACTTTAAATAATACTCGATATTTATGTCTTTAATATGGAATGAACAACCACTTATGTCTCTAAGACTTGCTATTAATTTTGTTCAGCGAAGAACAAGTACGAATGGTTGCTCTGATAACATCTGACAGGTTTATACCACAGTAGATGTATTGTGTAATATCATCTCTCATACCTCAAATGGAAAATTAACACGGATAGAGCTTCTGGTGAAAACTGAGTTTTGTTCCTGACGTAATCATTCGTTCGCAATGAAATGGACCTTACAGTCAAGTGTAGAAAAGAAACAAGTTTGCTGATATCTTTGTTGGTTACTGTCAATTGAACATACTAAACAGTCGCACATTCGCAGTAGGGTAGAAACAGAAACTATCCAGTGCGTTATCGATCTACGGACCTTCATTGACATTGACTCTCGAAAGCAATCGAGGACCGTTTGGTCGAACTATGTTAAATGACTTTCAGAAAGAAGTCATATGGAAATTGTTTTGGAGAGAAAGAGGTCAGATTTGATCGGGATATGATGTACCACAGGAAAGGCTTTCATATCTGAATCCTTTCTACAAGATTAAGTTTTAATTAGTTCAGAGCGCGTGTGTCAAAATGATTGCATTTTGCTGATGCATGACGCACGGTGGACGATGGCATAAGCAATATGCTGCAGTTTTGCATTTTCGTGCCCCAAGCTCACTTGGCCTTCAATACTGAGTTCCTCTGTCTTGGAATTTTCCCTTTGGCAGGAACATGATTCGCCCCCTCCCCCCTCTTTTACTATTAAGGTTTTCTTATTATTATTATTATTATTATTATTATTATTATAAAACTTAACTATGATTTACTGTGAAGCTGCTTTGGCGTAGTTGGCAATGGAAGCTGCTATGTACACCTTATGAGACAGAGTAAATTAAAAAAGGCCCACCAAATAAGTTTATTTTCGAAATGTTTGAGTTACTTTGCATATACGTCTTTGCTCTCAATTTCTGGCAGAAATAATTAAATTAGGACATTTGAATGGGCTCTGAAAGGATGAAGCAAAACTTGCCAAATCACCGAGAACGAAACAAATGACCGCAAACGAACGATGAGTCACTGAAAAGTAAATTGGCTAATTGTTACTCATCACGACGGAAATAGTATCCGTTAACATTTAGTTTCGTTCAGATCATTTACTTATAAATATAAATAATATTTTAACCCTGTCCTTAAGAGGCAAATCCTTCTGAAAATATTTTTATGTAGCTTTTGCTCACTTAAAAAACTTTAAATATTTTTAAAACATTCAAAGGCACTGTTACCCCTATGAAAGTTGAACAAAATAGTAAGACAACCCCCATTCATCACACAATATTTATTCAGCAAAAGTCCTTCCATTTCTTCTTTTCATGTCAGGTTTTCAAATTAACAAAATATTTTGAAAATGTGTAAAAAGCTGGAATTGAAGCCAAAAGAATGTCAATCTTATTAAATCAAAATAATCCGAATAACGGATATATGACAGGCACCGATAAAAGTTAACGTTTTTCTGACCTTTGGACTTGCCTGTCCACCTGTATTTTTAAGCCTACCAGACAATGCGTTGCATTTATTGTTAGGTAGAGTTATGGCTAGCAACCATATATTCCTAATGATGTTTTCTTACTTTATTATTAGCCTTTTTAAAACTGTAATTTTAATTGGTGGAAGAAAAAGTAGAAATAACGTGACCTCATATTGGTGCCTGTCAGATCAACATAGTCAAAGACAGATGTATATTTTACTTAGATTGTAGCAATGTAATATACTTGATATATTGTTGTGTGAGTGATACATTATTATTAAAATGTTTCCTGACAAAGTTTAAGTAGTTGGATTTTTGGTTTATGTTATGACACTAGCCTCCCTAATTTCAATTGCTACATGCTGCTACTCTAACATTTTGTTCATTTAGTCCTTGTTGTCGATGTAGTAGATCTGTCTTATAATTATTATGTTGGTTACTCTAAGCCATTAAGCACCAAAGAGACTTAATGAATCTATAAGCTACGTTATTAACCCTTTTGGTTTGCACTAAAACATCATCAGGTTTCTTGCAATCAGAGCACCCTAGGAAATTTTTGTCAAGATAGAAAATCTCGGATGTGTGGGGCAGGTTGATTTAAAAAATTTGGAGGAAGAAGACCAAGCAGCAAAGAAAGATTGTTACGCAAAGCAGGACGCAGTTTACAAAGATTTCTGGTTTTTCGACGTATGTGGACCAAAACAGATGAATTAAACATATTCAAGCTAAAAAATATCTTCCTGGCTGGTTTAAACCGGGCGTCAACTTCTCACAACATTAGATAAACCCTTTCCTATATAAATATAATGGTACAAATTAATGACACACGACAAGCTGCAGAAGAAGCCACAAAACAACAACAAATTAGGTGTGCTGATAATTAAAGGATAACGCTTCGAAAATATAACAGAAGGGAGATTTCCAAGGCAAGTAAACAATGATGTTACCAAACTCTGGACGGAATTGCATTTAGTATGTAAAGCACCTATGTCACTATCAATTGATCATTTTACAATCTTATATAGAGTAATATTAATAATAACAAGAATCTCTTTATAATGAGATTCTAAGGAAGAAACATTAGTTAAAAAGCATCGTATCCTTAATCTACGTTTGAAATAACTTAAAGATTTTCAAACTTTCCTCAAGTTCAAGTTCAGGTGTGCCAAATAAAAGTGTTGGTAATGATCGGGACAGGAAATTCGTTCAGATCAAGTGTTAGATTTTGCTCTTGATCTGTGCATTGACCGCATTTGAAAATATAATGATTATGCACATTCTGCTTGTACCCTACAGTTGCAGAAAGGGTTGTCTAGCAGGTGATTATAGTACTGGTCTTTTTGAGGTCGCTACATTGGTTTCTGATCCTGGCATGAATAACAGAGTATTTCGATATCCAGAAAGATAAAAAGAAATAACGCTATTATTAAGCGGGATGATACGCTTTGTAAATTTAAGAAATCGCTTTCCAGTTTGACAAATAAGATTAGAAGTGTTTATGACAGCTTATTTGTTATTTCAAGTCTGGCATTTAATATAGAGAAGTTTTGCCGATTACGTAAATTATATCTTGACCTTTCTCTCACTGAAGGAGGAAGCAGTTCAATTAAATTACTTGGTCAACCATTATAAATAAATCTATGCAAGTACATCGTTTTGTGAGATTTTCTTCTTTTCTTAGAGCGTGGTTGGGGGCAGACGCATTTCTTACAGATATTGCGTGCGTTGGAATGTCTCGTTAGTCCTGTGACTATCACAGCTGTCACCAACTGAAATTACTCTATCTGAGTTTGTTTTTGGACGTCCATCCCAAACGAAATCTGCATATTCTAATATGTTCCTTATATATGATAAGCAAATTATTCCAAGGATTTTCAACTCAGCTTGTATTTGAGGAATCTTAAAATATTTAGCAAGTGGGATATTTTCAAAGTATATTTTCAATACGTACACACCAAGTGCACGCATTACTAAGAGTAAGACCTAAATGTTTATGATTGTCAACAAATGAGTAAGGCCTAAATGTTTATGATTGTCAATAAATGAGTAAGGCCTAAATGTTTATGATTGTCAACAAATGCAAGTGGTTCGTTTTGGAACTTCTGTTTGGGCAAGAACGGGTTAATCATTTTGCTGACAAAACATGACAGGTATTTGCAGGCTTGAAGATTCCCAACCATTGATTTAAGCAATCTTGCATAGTTTACAAGTCAGCATTGAGATATCTTGCATACACCTAGAAAAGTGTAAGAGAGACTGGTACACTGCTGAGTGATTTGGAAGAAACCCAATTTATATTTGTAAATAAGACCATTTTCATGTACATAGCTAAGTAAAGAAATAGGTCTGATAAAGGTGGAATCATTTTTGCTATCTTTCTTGTGTATTGTTAATACTATCGTTTTTTTTTTCCAGAGAACAGGGACAATGATCTATTAAGAGATTTGTTGAATAAAATACACAGAGGTCTTATAATTGCTGGTGCTGCACCCTTTACAAGGTCGGGACTTATCTTATCAGAGTCAGAAATGTTATTTAGAGGAATTATTCTTATAGCGTCCAGAAGTTCCTGGTCATTTTTATTACAATCCTTGTCAATTTGCAAAGTGCGCAACCTTGTAATTCTGGAACAGCTACATTGGTCTCGTTGATTTTAAAAATAGATGCGAGAAACGAATTTAAACACTCGGTTTTTTTCTAAATCGGAACCTGCATAGTACAATGGGCCATCATTTTGTGTGAATAGTAATGGTAGTATACTTTTCGTTTAACAAAGTGTCGGGTGAGTCTTCAAAAAGTCTTTTGAGTTGATTCTGAGTGTCTAAATTGACATAACATTTAAAATAATTTTCCTTTGTATTTGTTTAATTCTTGTTTACTTTATAAAAAAAAACAAATTGTATTTAACCCAATCTCTTGGATTGTTTATCCTAATCGCTTTCTTTCTCAATCGATATATTTTTCTAGTGTTTCTTCGTACCGATATTTACAGGAAGGTCATTAAGTTGCTAGCCTTGTAAGGATGCGTCAGTTCGCCACATCTAATAAGGTGGATGTAAACAGATTTATTGCGTCGTTGATATCGGAACACTGACTAAAATTTTGTATCTAGTCAAAGTTTATTATTAAGGTTGTAAGCCTCTACAAGTCCGCATATTTTGTTAAGCTGCACCTTCCGTCTAAAGCAGGAGTTTTAATTGTAATATAATTTGGTTACTAAATAAGTTGCCCGGTGGTCACTTATTGATATATCAGTAGAAATAACTCCCGAAGTATGAATTTCTATTTTAGACGATACAATAACAGGGTCAAGAAAGGATGTTGCATGAGTGGTTACTCTGGTAGATTAATTTATCCAATTTAAAACTTGTGTATTACCACAATTTCCCTTAGGAATTGCAGATTCGAATTTAGAATGTCCTCATTTTGGTCATCAAGAATGATTAGGTCTTCAGAAATATTGAGGGCTCGTTCTCTGCAAATATTGAAGGAATCCCAGAAATCATCTCGTTCCGATGAAGATCGATATACAACTGTTAGCAAAGAGAATCTAGTCTGTACATAAAATTGAATCCAAAGTATTTTTTTATTTTGTACATGTATTTATGTTACATGTTTGAATACTAGTTTTTCTGCTTTATAAACCAGAACTAACTCCACGCCCATGATAAGTTCTATCACGTCTAATTGGTTCGTGGTATCCATCTAATTTAATATTATCACTGTCAATAGAGTTATCAAGATGAGTCTCTTTTATGGCAACTGTATCAAAGTCATCGAAATTTACTGTGAGACATTCAAGCGTGGTTCGGATAGATCTAATGTCTAAATGAAGAATAAAAATGGGTCATCCGTTCTTGCGGCGAAAAATGAATTTAAACTGTGTGTTTATAATGTATCGGAGTGGGACGGACCTTGATTCGGTTTGAAATCTCCTGTTAGTAATTAAATTAAAGTAAGCCAAAAGAGAAAAAATGATATATAAACAGTGGACAAGTTACAGCTGATACATTTAAAGTGCTTTAAACGGCGATGACTTGACAGAGAACATATACCAATAAATTTGTTTAATGAATTTTGCAAGCATGATGGGGATATCTTGACCCCCTAGTATTACAAGATTTACAAATACAGCATGATTCATGTAGCAATAATATTTTAATTTTTCGTGCACGTCTAGCTCGAAGAAGAAAAAGCCCTATATACATTCTATGTGACACAATGGTACAGCCCATATGACTGTATGAGTGAATATGGTAAAGAATGCAAAGGGATTATTCCAAATATCTGTCAGTCTGAGTTTGGTTTTGTCAGATGATCGTGTCATAGGAAAAAAATGAAACAGTGAACCTCAAAAGGAAAGTTTCTAAAACACAAAAATAAATAAAGACACTTGAATTGAAAAAGACATTCGTAGTAATTATTGGTGAATTAAACATTTCTTGCACCAAACTGATAGTTAAGTAGTAAAACTACTGAGGTACATATCACGAATAAAATACATTACGAATGTCTAATATATATATATATATATATATATATATATATATATATATATATATATATATATATATATATATATATATATATATATATTTCGACCAAAAATAAAATGCTCTCAAAAGGTCAGAAATATATTTATATCAGTGAGCATGCAGTCACTTGAAATCGTGCTGACGTATCGCATGAATCCTTTGTGATGAATCAATATTTAGTTTTATATACACAATCACTTGGTAGGCTCGTTCACATGTATGAAATTCAAAATGACTGCCTCTGCGACGTCCGTGGTTTTGTCACGCAAAAGGGCCATGACTCTGAGATTGAACTTTGTTGTTCAATATTAATCCCTCTTAAATGAAGCAAAATTTACGAATTCCCAAAAAGCATGAGCGTAAAGGACCTGGACATGAAGTAAACGTAGTTTGTTTATGGAGGAACGGTCTGGATTTAAGATGTGTGGGGGTAACATAGAAGTGATAGTTCAAATCAGTTTGCATGTAAAATCGACCGCCTCCAAAATACCAATCATGGTTGCATGCTGCCAGGCGTCTAACTAAACACTATACCAATACTCTTTTGTGCATGTGTTTCAGCGATAACTTATTATATTTGTATCCTTTAGGGAGGGAAGGATGTTGGGTAACCAAAAACGTTTTCTTCTTTTCAAGGTTACCCATTTCCTTTCTTAATGAGAAGATGTAATGAATGACGTTCACGAAGCTAGAAGTAAAATGTTCTAAATATAGCCGTAAAGAATGACGCAACATCGAAATTGTTCTACCTTTCCAAGTTTAAAAAGATTATTCAATGCTGGTTAAATATTCAAGCTTAAATAAGAAAAATATTCTTCGCTATTATTCAATAAAAGTTAATTATTAATTATTGCCTTACATCAAAATATTTATTTCAATAAATTCATAATTTCCGAGCAAAAAAGTTCCATTATCATAATATTTAAAGAAGATCCTGTGTGTAATATTTCGAATGTTAAAATATACAATGCTTGTTATTTGAGTTTATTGGGGTAAAGTTCTGAATTATTATAATTCCACACAATCTTCAGGTATCTTAATGTACGTTAATATCATTGTTTTCTTTACACCGAGACTGCACCTAAAGTGATCTATCAGAGGCAAATTGTTTATGACTATCTAATCAAGTAAGCGATATCAATATGACTCATGATGAACGTTTATCCTATCAAGTAAATACATTCCCGAGACAATATGCTAAGATAAATTCAAAAACATATTTTTAAAAAAGTACAACGCTGATTAATAATCATATTCCACAACATATAACCTCTGTGGGTGTGTCGTCAATACTGAGTACATATTTGAAATAGAAGCCATTACTTTAAGTAGAAAATGCATGTGTTATATCCAGTATATCAAGAGCAATTTTAATTAACCAATATGTTGTTATGGTGTTCTTTAGTTTGATTGAATAATAATAATAATAATAATAATAATAATAATAATAATAATAATCAGAAGAAGAAGAAGAAGAAGAAATTGGGCCACAACTGGCTACACATATGCATTTGTTTAATCTGACCAATATCCTCGCTTGGAATACACATTTAGCCTAGTCTGAGCGGGAAGTATCGGACTGTGGACAACTTCAACTAAATGCGACAGGATAGTTATTTACTCCTACATGTCAAGTATCAGTAATTGATGAGAAAGATATCAGCTAAATATATCCACCGGTTGTTCTTCTCGCTTGTTGCAACGAGATGGAATGAAGAAATTAGTGGATGGCACACAAACTGTCCATCCCGCTCACGATGTAAAGGCGACAAAGGGATAAGGACTCACGGTACTAATGATATGGAAGGAGGGGAACCAGTCTAGAAATGGGTGAACATAAAATATGGTATACATGGGTGTGTCTGGCCAGGATTGATTGATCATGAAAGTTAGATTTTAGTAACAAGAATCTTTTGAGAACTTATCCTAGTTGTATCTGGTAAAAAACATAGCGTTTTATTCATAGTTATTGAGTCTTCTTGCAGACTAGAGTTTCGAAAACTCATTACTGAAATTAGCACCTGACTCTTTCGTGCGGAATTGAAAACAAATGTTTCAAACACTCGTAGATCCAAAAAATGCCGCTGCTCGTATGGTTTTCTCAACACAGAAACTGTCATCAAGTATGTGTCTATACTAATAAATATACGTTTGATTATGATGAGCATTCAGGGATTTAAAATTGTTGAATTTTAGATATCTTGCGTTGCATAGGTTTACTATGGGAGTTGAATTAGTACCGTGAGTCCATAAACATATGGGAAGGCCTTAGCCTATGCAGACTACTCAGTGATGGCCAAAAGTATGTCTGTTGGACATGCTGCTCAGAAATCAAATACATCCTTTTTTCATATAATAGATTGATTCTCCTCACTAGTTTTGTCTCGGCGAGAAAATGTAGTTATACGAGATTGAATTAAATATGAAACTAGTCAGTTTTGCCCCTATAGAATAAGAACTAATTTTAATTGATTTCCATGAGAAACCAATGTAATGCTATTTAAATAATTTTTCAATAAATTAGAAAATTGTACGTGCACTCGGTGACATCTTTTTAGTCAATGATCAAGGTAGTTGTTTTGGCAGCTATTTTGGAGTCGACTAGGACCAAAATTCTTACTTTTAAGTACTTTTATAACACCACAAAGGAAAAATAATCAAAAGAAAATTGTTAATTATTGGGACTATTTATGTCTTTTGAAGAATGTCACGAAAAAATTTGTAAGATGGCCGTAATTACGGTCACAGTAGATCATACAAAGAGTTTGCGAAAATACTAGAAATCGGGACCGATAATCTAAATCTTTCTTTCACACACGCGCACGCACATATACATAACACTTCTATCTACAGCAAACTATCAATGTCTTTTTCTTTATTGATGGTTAATCTCTCTGCTGGGGCCTCGAGTGGCCCAGTGGTCTAAAGCGCTCTCCGTTACGGATTACTGCCATCTCACCTCTGTCTGCGTGGGTTCGAGTCTCGAATTCGGCGAATGTGGATATGTGAGAAAGCTTGCCAGTAGCTTCTCGTGGGTCGGTGGTTCTTTATGGGGATTTCCCTGTTTCTTCTTCCACCATTAATACTGGCCGCCATGTATAGCCTATCATGTGCTGAAAAATGGCTTTAAGCTCTACAACAACAACAACAACAAAAATCTCTCTGCTTGAAGTAAGAAGGAATCCAAAAGCAATAACAACTTTAAAAAATTACAATCTAAGAAGCACACAGTTTATAGTATGCATGCGTCGCACTGGTCGGATTATGTGAATATAATCCACACAATCGATAGTCTTAGTTAATATCTAGTCTCCGTTTCTTCCGGTTCTTCAGGACAGCATTTGCATCGGAAGATCATGTTGACCAGGCGCTTTCTGTGTGTCTTTCTGATCAGGATGTACACCATGGGATCGATGGTGTAGCTGAGTCCGCCGAGGAGGTGAATCGCACCTATTGTGGATGTAGCAACGTATACATTGGCTTGCTGAAGGAGAATCAACGTCTGAAAAGAAACACAGTTCATTTTGAATAGCCTTTTATTACATGTATTACTCTTTATTATAGAATGCAACGAAAAGGGACTTTATTAGGGACATGCAATAATAACAAATATATTGACCTAAAGCTTGATTAGACCAAATTAATTTCACTGTTCATTGATATATTTTCCTCAGAAGAATTAACTTCATTATACTCTATTTCTAAACGTATGCTCACTTCTTGCTTGTTGACATGTTCCTAAAATCATAAGACACATTTTTGTCTTGTTTCATAAATGACATATGAACATGAACCGCAAATTGTGACGATATTACGTGCGCTTCCAAATGTATATATGGAGCGCTATAAACGGGAATACGAAATTCGCAAATATAGTTTAATGGCTAAAAATATCATTACTGCGGTGCATTTCATGACATACATTACCTGGAATTGTTGTATTTTATTATTAATTTTTTTAATAGGTAACCTTTCATTGGCAGCAATTCTGATAAGAACTCTTTTTGGGGGTGGGGTGGGGGAAGCGCTGCAGACTTATCAGAACATAGAAAAGTGGTATTTCGTATACTAGCTGGAGGCTGAAATAAAAATTTTGAATGTGCCGAATGTCCGCCATAATTTTAAGATGAAAAAAAAAAACAACAGTCATAACCTATTGTCTCGTGACAAAAACTCATCATGAGATTACAGCAGATGCTCACACGAAGGAGGGGGGGAGGGGTTAAGACACGGAAATGAATTTTGTAATAAATTAAAATCGTAATAATTTTCCTTTTAAAACAATTTTGATTTTGTACATAAATCCTTACTAGAGCTAATCGGCTTATCAATAGGTCCATCTAAACTTGTACAGCAAGTAAAAAAATCTTCCCTGCCTACTTCCGCCCTGCATCTTTTTTTTTTTTTTTAACTATTGCTTGCATTTGTATATGAATATTGAAGCAAGAAAAGGAATGCTGCAGATCATACGAATGAATAAGAATGGCATCGAAACAACCGGGAGGAGGTGCCGGAACTTCCACCATCGTATTTATAGTGAAGAATGAAAGTAGTCATTACCTTCTGACTCTTAATGAAGCTCCTAATTGACCTTTTTATATATTAATGAAGCTCCCTATTCACATATTTATCTATTAATGAAACTCCTAATGAGAGGAGAGCTGATGCACAGATAAGGGTTGTCGAAAGACACAGAAGGCAGCGCGTTAATACGTATGTCATTACCAGAAGATTTGAACGCTACAGAAGTCTTTGGTACACTAGGGGATTTGAATGTTACAGTTTGTAGAATGAAAAGTAAACCAGCATTAAATGTGCGATGAAAACTTTATTATGTAGTATAGGTTTTGAATTATATTTGCTTGAATAAAGAATTTCAATCTGTATTGGAAAAATACGGAATGATAAAGTTGCGAGAAAAATATAATTTTTCAACTATGGTCAACGAATGGTATATGAGAAAAATATCATTTTGTTATGATTGGTCACTTCTGTCTTAAGAATAAATTTATAATAGTATGATTGGCCACTTCTATCTTAGGAATAAATGTAGAGCTATATGATTGGTCACTTTTATCTTAGGAATAAATTCATAACTATATGATTGGCCACTTCTGTCTTAGGAATAAATGTATAGCTATATGGTTGGTCACTTTTATAATAATCTTAATAATAAACGTATGCCGATATAGCTGGTCACTTTTATGATAATCTTAGTAATAAATGTATGCGTTTATGATTGGTCACTTTTTATGATAATCTTAGGAATAAATATATACCTATATGAATGATCACATTAATCTTAGGAATAAATTTATTCTAATATGGTTGGTCACTTTTAGCATAAGAATAAATTTATACTAATATGATTGGTCACTTTTAGCTAAGGAATAAATTTATACTAATATGATTGGTCACTTTTAAGTTAGGAATAAATTTATATTGGTCTCTTTTATCTCAGGAAAATATTTGTACCTTAATATTGTCGATACACATACAATACTGACACATTTAAGAAATGTATATGCGTCAATAATAGTCGAACAGTTAACAATCTATCGAAGTGTACCTATATGGCACACGAAAATAGAACATTTATATTTCTTGATGGTAATAAATAACACACTTTAAATATGTGTGATATTAAAAGAAATGTTTCTTTACAAATAAAGAAACACTCTTTGTGTTTCGTTTGTTTTATTTCTGTCATTTTGAAACATTCCATTACATGCATCACGTTTCAGGTTTAGTTGTATTGTAAGATTTTATTTGACATAAAAATTACATTATTACGATACAACTTTCTTGAAACAGAATAACGAATAATATAATAATTTTGCATCAACACACTCGTTCATGCATGCTTGCGTGCGCAGAGAAAAGACCGGTTGTTGGCAGTATAATACTTTTACGTTGGTTAGGCTTCAACTTTAGTTAGACAAGTGGTCAGAAGTGCTCGGCCTGATCAGTTTGATCAATTCGTTTTTCTCGACAAGCTTCAAGGGTTGTGTTAAAGACTGGTCTACTAATCTCCATACGTTTACAGGTCACCATCATGATTAAAGAAACATAGTGTTGTATTTGGAACCTGAGGAAGGACGTGACCTTTAAGAGCGGTGACAACTGTCATTTTGGTAAGGTTTGTTCTATATACCATCATGAATGCACCTGACATGTTAAATCAAACAACTCACCGTAAATATATCTCCAGTTATTGGGCTCAGAGTGGTTGGGGAGCAAGGGTGACGAAGTAATAGTCTTCCATTATGGGTAAATATATTTTTAAAAAAAGACACATATAGCAGCAGAGGAGGTGAACAGACCACTTGGCTAAATTGTCATTTGTCTAAAAAATAAAGCTTCCTACCAAACTGAAATCTCAAGGTCGATAACGTTAAACTAAAACCTCTAACTGACCATGAGATTTCTCTAATTGGGTTAGCTCATTTTTGTTATTTTATCTTTGACTCTTTGTTTTTATTTATGGTGTGTTTCGTTTACTTTCCGGGTCACTCAATATTGGTCGTTCACCTCCTCTGCTGCTATAATTAAATCATTGCTATATCAATAACGGTTGGAGAACCACACTCATCTAGATTAGCTCGAGAGCGACTAGAGGCAATTAAAAAATATTTACCTGTTCGTGATTCTGTTAAGCAACAACTACAAGCGCGTCAGGAATCTCAAGTTGAATTTGCAGAAGGTGCAGAACAATTATTTAAACCTGTTACAGAGACCACTAAAAGTCTTCTTCCTCCGTTAGAGAAGACCGCTGAAGCAAATGGAAAAATTGCAGAAAGAACTAAGAAAACAAAAAAGATTTTACGGGAGCTTCCGGTTGAAATAGCTGCCGCGTTACCACCGCCGAATGAACAATATGATGATGAACAACCGATTGCAGAACAACCAGAATTAATAACAGCTAGAAGTAGAATTAGTTTTTTAAATAAGCTTTCCGAAACAGGAATTGAAAAAAATTAAATCTGTTAAAGACATAGATGAATTAGCTGAACTAGCTGTTAATAGTTATTCAGAACGGAAGGGTTATCTAATACCCGAATACGGCGGTGAATATATAAATGATGAAAATTGGAAAAAGTGGTTATATCGTGTGTACACTGGTAAAAAACGAATTCGACGTAATGATAAAGAATATTCTTTCTATCTTGATAGAATATACAAATATAAATCATCGAAATTAACTCCCGAACAACAAACGGAAAGTAGAGTGTTAGAACGAACGATTGATGAGGAACAAGCAAGGATAACAGAACAAAGACGAGAAGAAGAAAAGAGAATGTTGGAACAAGAAAAAAAAACGGAGAAAAAAACAAGAGGAATATGAGAAACGACAAGAGGAGTTAAAAATATGGCAAGAGAAGCAGGAAGCAGAACGCCAAAGAAAACTAGAAGAACTTAGAGGAAGATTATCTTTATCACCTGGAGATGAAGATTCATTCGGCGCAACTGGAAGTGGCCTTAATAATCAGAGAAGTGGTCTTATTACTCCATGTCCAAACAGCGTTCTCTCCGATGTTGATCGACTAGAAATCCTCATTGGAGGAAAACGAGATGGTAATAATTCCCCAGAAATAATTAATGAAGCAGCTGATATTTGTAAACGATTATTTACAGGCGGTATCATGGATATTAATGTGTATCGGTCTCTCATTAATGAAATCGCCGATGATTACCACAGTGATTAAGTATGTAATTAGATACAATGACTATAATAAGATGATTATACATAATGCTCAACGTAGACCGACTATGGTCAGGGTAATAAATTCACGATTACCAGTATGCAAAACGACCTACGGAGATGGACTAGGTGATGTTGTTCAGGGTCTATTTAGAAGGTTAGCCCCAAAAGCAATACCGATTGCAAAGCAACTGGGAATGAAAGCTATTGATGTTGTTCGTGAAAAAGGTATTGGTGCTGTTGGTGATGTTGCTAGTAAAGCATTTTCAGCAATCAAGGATAGACTAGCACGATTAATACGACGAAAACCTCAGCCACCAGTGAAACTGGCCAGCACTGAAGTGATGCCCGCAAATATTAGTAAAATAATAAATCAAGCTGCGAACCAAAAACTAGCAGAGTTGGCTGATGTACCACTATCAGAAAAAGAAAAAAATATAACCGCTAGTCTAATAGCTGGAAGTGGTCTTCGTGTTAGACGATAATAAATATAATAAAGATGTTCAAACGTATATCTGATCCCGCATTTGATATGGACGCACCAGTTCTCAAGGATGAGTCTGTGCGCGATTATCAATATTATTCTTATGACGCTCGAATTCCAGATCAGCGTGGACGAATTGAACTTCAAGTTCAAGATACAAGCAGATATTTCTTACCTGCTGAGACATTTATCGAGATCGAAGGTGAAATTTTAAAAACAGATAATACTGAATACGACGCTGGTGTTGGTGTTGGTTTTGTTAATAATGGCATCATGGCGTTGTTTGACAGCGCTACGTACATGATCGATGGAAAACATATTGAATCAATTCAAAAAGATGTAGACGTTGCCACGACTATATTGGGTTTAGCAAGATACAGCGATGATTATTCAAGATCAGCTGGTCCGTCAATGATGTTTGTAAAGGACACTTCTGATCATCCTGAATACAACCAGTATGAAATAGGACAACCAAGAAACTTTGCTAGAAATGCCAATGTGGATGTGCAAAGTATGATTATTAATGTTGACCAAGATTTTAATTTAGGATTTAGATCACGTCGAGCAATGTTGCAGGGTGGAAGAAGAGCGTTTTCATGTGCAATTCCACTGTCACATATCTTTGGGTTTTGCAGAAATGTCAGAAAGGTCATTTTCGGAGCCAAGCACACAGTTGTACTTGTAAGAAAGGCTAACGACAATGATGCAATTTGGCGAGTTGTTGGTGATGCTGGTAAAATAATGCTGACAAAACTTTCATTGTGGATGCCAGTATTGACTCCAACAATATCTGAAGACGAACGTTTATAATCTTTTATGGGTCAAGGTGGTAAATCAATGTTATCATGGTTAACAATGACCACAGATAGTGTTCAAAGTACAATCAATGGTTTATTCACATGGCAAATAGCTTCTCAGCAAGGTGTATCTGTACTGCGACATATATTTATTGCATTACAAGATGCTGCACGAGTAAACTCACAAACACGAAGTATAATGATATTTGACAAACTTGGTGTTTCTGAGGTTTCACTGAGAATAAATGGACATCAAGAACCAGCTGAAGATATATTATTAAATTTTGATCAAAATCATGTAGCACGTGCATATCATCGCTTGATGACATTTATGGGGCGTGATCAGAATATTGATTCTGGCTTACAAATATCACAGTTAGATTTTACAACCTTATATCCAATTTATTACTTTTCACTAGAACATTTAGATTTAACCAGACAATCTGTTGTAGATATACATTTTCGAGCTCGTGTTAACAGAGATGCTGGAGCTATTCCTAATTACAGAGCAATTGCCGTTATGCTCAGCGATAAATCAATGTTACTTGAAGGTATTGGTGGACGAATGAGAGTTGTTGATGCTCCAGTAGAAAACATGTAATTAGTTCGTTTATGATATTATAATGTCATATAATCACGTTAGTGTTACTCTGACTCCTGGTCAGATTAAAAGGCTACAATCAGCATCAAAAGATAACTGCGGAATAAAAATATCGCTAAAAAAAGAACAAATGAGTGGTGCAAATAAATTATCGTTGACCGAGCGTCAGTTCAGAGACTTCAATGAAGCCAAAAAATCAAATAAAGGTATAAAACTTAATCTTTCTGCGGGCGCCATCAAAGATATTGTTAAATCTGGTGGTATATTTCCACTTCTTGCAGCTATACCAGCATTAATTACCGCTGCAGCCCCAGCTGTTGCAAAAGCAGCTGCATTAGGTGCTGTTGGAACCTCTGCTGGAATGCTGGAAAACAACGGGTCAGGGAATAAAAACCTCCCAAAAAAAGGGAAAGGGCCTAAGATTGCCAGGGACCCCATATTCGTGGTACGGACAGGGTCTAAGACTTCCCGGAATAGTTCGTTGATTCTGCCCATGTCCAATTTTGATTTACTTGATGCTGCTAAAAAATTAAAAATAAAAAATTCAGAGGTGTTTTTTATGCGTGATCAATTACCAAAACAACCAAACAATATTGACACTATTGTTATTAATCTCGATAAAACTCTGGTCATGGCACTCACTGGGTGGCATATGTAATTGATCCACGTGGAATAATTTATTTTGATTCGTATGGGTTGGCGCCACCAAAAGAATTTTTAAAATATGTTAGCAGCATGCAAAGTATTCCAATCTGGTATTCAACATTACCAACACAAAAATTAACTGATCCGCCAATATGTGGTCGTGAAGTACTCGCTGTACTTGATGCTGTATCTTCGGCACCACCAGGAAAACCACCTCATAAAGTCGTACATGAATATACTACGTTGTCACATTTAAACAGACATTAGTAAATATAATGGTAGATATTTACGGAAGATCTTCTCGTGGTAAAGTTCAGCAGCAAGGTGATTTATCTAAATATGCAACTCATGACCAGCTCAGAAATGAAATCGATGATTTATTAAACATTACAAGTGTGGATCAAAATGAAGTCGTTGTTTTTCAGGATAAACAAGGACGATTAAAGACAAGTAATATACAACTGCCAGATGTACTCATACGAATTCCTACCGCGGTTGTTAATAATATCGTTACTTTTACTGATCAAGGTAAAATACAAGATTCCGGTAAGTCAGTTAACGATTATATCAAGAAAGCTGGTGATTCATTCACGGATCACATTATCATGGATCGAAATAAAATTATAGACCTTGGAAACCCAACCGCAGATACGGACGCTGCAACGAAGAAATACGTCGACGATCAAGAATCTAAGTACGTATTAGCCAACGGTGGTATAATGCGTGCATTTCTCAACATGAATAATAATGGTATTAATAATCTCAGAAAACCAGAATTAGATTTTGATGCTGCAACGAAAAAATACGTCGATGATAAGGTAATTCCAGTAACAACATCATTAACAACAATCAATGATGAAATGACCACATTCAGGACTGATTTTTCTAATCACTTACAAACGTTTCTAAATTTTCGTAGAAATATAAACAGATCTATTAATGACTTTTTTGGAAGTCCAGCGGTTGTTGATATTAAACTCGCTGACATTAACACAAGACTAAACGATATTGTCAGTGGAATTCCTAATATTGTTAATAAAACGAATCTGATTAAAATTCCTCACAATCAGATTATCAATGTAGTATACACAGTAGCATCAGGATCATCAACATGGACACCACAAAATAACAGTCTCGAATATACCGCAGAAGTAACTGGGTTATACACGCTGTCCATGTATGGTTTGGAAATTACTGCGGCCACTTCATCATCACCGAATGTACATTATAATCCTCTACTGGTGATGCTAAATAAGAACACCAAAGAAACATTTACGTTAATATCAACGGAAATGCCCCCGAGACGTTACTGGTGGTATCTGGAATTCGTAGCTGAAACTCCTCAATTAATTACCTAATTAAATGACAACGTCATTAATTATAATGAATCAAACCCAAGGACCCCAGTCCCACATCGACGTTCAACGTCACAGATACAATCAGATATGTAAATGTCAGATTGAATAAAAAAATATCATCGACGATTATACAGTAAAAGTAAAAAAATATCGCAGACGTATGGTTGTCATTGATATAATTGTTTACTCAGTTTCTGCTATTATTGCTGGAGCCGGATTATTATTATCAACAATAATAATGACAGCGCCTGCAGTTGTAACAATTGTCGTTTCATCTTCAGTGACTATCGCAGGCATTCTCAGTATTATCGCTAAGAAGATAGCTACATGTACAAATGATAAATTACACGAGTATATAATAAAATTACATAAAGCAACAACAGCTTATTCTAAACTCTCAGCGATGGTAAAATATCTGATGAGGAGTTCGCAACGATAATGAAAACCTACGATGAAATATTCCTTGACAATAGCCAAGGCGAAAAAATGGAGAATTAAATTCCCGATTTAAAATAATAACAATAATAATAATGTCAACGTCCTTGACTGAGTCAAGAAAATTACTTCAACAGATCGTCACTAATACAGCACCGTCAAAAACTACTATGATATCAATAAGTTCGACCAATCCTGAGTTTAGCGTTTACTTTCCAACCGCAATTCCAGCAAAAGAAATAGCATTAGCACAATTACGGGTTTATTATAGTTGGCCAAATATTAGATCAAAACCATTCGGTGGAGTACAACCGAATAATTCATTAGTATTTGCAAATAAGAATAAACCTGATGGAACTCCTGACTGGCAAGTAGTTAGTATTCCAACGGGTAGTTATCAGATAGAACAGATCAATGATGAGTTTCAACGCAGAATTAAATCTATTACAAGAAAAGAATCAAAAATAGCAATTACTGCTTACGAACCAACATTATCAGCAGCGATTGAAATAAATTCTCCTGATCATGCTGTAGACATTTATCAAAGTTCGATTAGATCAGTATTAGGCTGGCCTGAAATTGAACCAGTTTATATAGGCTCACCAGAGCCACAACGATCTGATTTTACTATAGATGTTAAAAAATTTATAAAAATACCAGAATATCAAAAAACTTATCCATTTATGGAGAATCCGGCTTATGCTGGTTATAAATATTATACTCATTTTATAGATTTCATTCAAGGTAAGAAAGGTACAATATCAACAATTAACGTTGAAGAAATTAATTCAAAATCTAGTCCAAATAAATCTGAACATGAACGTGTACTTAATGATCTAAGAAATTTAATTTCCAGCATCAACACTTTTTATGACGATGATTTAAAAAATCAGATAATTGAAACAATACAACATTTGAATCAAGTTGCATCAGACTTAGAATATGCAAATAAGGCTATCGTTGACAGAGAGAAAACATTAAATTAGATAGATTTTTTAATAGTTATATAGTTAATGAAGACGGCCCAATTCAGCGTTTAAGTCATAAACGTTTATTTAAAACAGTATTTCTTAAATTTTATGAAATTACAGAAGAACAGCTACCAACATTTATAATTCCGGGATTTAACTCTGAAGAGCTAAAGAAATCAGTTAATGATCTTATTGATGAACATTTTAAAAGAATATGTGATTCATGGAGAAAATTAATCCCGCCACCAACCATTCTTAAATATAATAATGATCCACACGGTGGAGGCCGCCATATCTCACCTGGTATTGTTAATATAACATCAACAATCCCAGTCAATCTAGTATGTGACGCAATTCATGGCAGCTATCAAGTAGATCTTTCAAAGTCTAGCCAGGCCCAGCAAGGATTTATATTATATTCATTCAGTACTCAAGCTTCACCTGGGTGGTTAATTGTATCTGAGCCAATTAATCCCGTTTATCTACGTGTACATAATCCGCTATTATCAAGGATACATTTCAAACTTACTGACCAGACAGGACACGTTCTGGATTTAAGAAATGAAGAATTAAATATTAATCTGTATGTACGCTCATAGAACGTTATCGTAGAATGTCCGAGTAAATATTCTCTGATATAATCAGGGGAAAAACATAATCTGATTCTGAAATAATATATTATTTTTTTTTACTGATTTTTCATAATCTGATGGGCTAAATGGTACTCTAATGAAATGGTTACAAATTTCTCGATCTGATGGTATTCTGATTAATGAAATGGTTACAAATTCTTCAATCTGATGGGTTAAACAGTACTTAAAATTAAAATCTAAATAATAATCAAATTTCTTATAATAATATATGTTTGAGGCAATTGCACATATAATTAAGTGAGATAACTCTGCCGAGCAAAAACTCTCTGTAGAGTAAATTAAGCGATTATCTCCCTTGTTACTACGTCGTTACCTGTAATATATTACAAACGCAGTTGTATATATGTATTTTCACCTAGCAAACGAAAACTTATACAGAAAATGTAATGTGCGATTATTTTATACAGTATATATGAAGTGTGTTTGAAAATTGAAGTAAATCCATGCTGCAGTTCGACAATAACTGATTTTATTCACTACGCCAAGTGTGGCATGTTATATTGATCTGCATGTACTCTTCAACTTCCGGACTTCCTGTGTAGAATTATCATATTTTATGAAGTGTGTTTGGAAATTGAAGTAAATCTATGCTACAGTTCTACAATAATTGTGATTTTATTCACTATACTGTTCGTACGTAATTTACCTGCTTATTCAGTATTGGGTTAACTATATGATAATTTTAAAACGTATGTTTATATGAATCGGAAAGTGGTGCAGTTTTATAACGTTGGATTATCATACTGAGGGCCGCGCGTTCGATTCCTGTGGCTGACAAGTGTCGACAGTATCGGAACGATGCCATTTTCCTTAAAGGATGGGGAGCAAAGCTCCAAGGAATTCAATAACCTCTCATCACGTTAAACAACGTAGTGAGTGCGTTTTGCACTTACCCCGGGGTTTAATTTGGTGGGGGGGGGTTATTGAATTCGCAATGCCTAGACATGTCCTCTGAATCTATAAAGTTTCGTTTCGTTTAGTGATTCGCTGGGGGATGTGTCTATGCAAGCTCCCTATAATAATCAGTAGCATGCGTGAGTTCTCTACCTCATTGAAGAGTACCCCATAAAGAAACATTCAGAAAGAATGTTGCCAAAAAGAAAACTTTGTGGGGTGCCAATAACGGTCATGATATCTGATAATCTTAATCCTCAGAAAATTATATGTGATTTTGAATCATTACAACAACGAAAATTTTAAAATAAATACACATTACCATCCAATTATAGATTCATGAAATTAATTTATCAATCTATGTTAGAATCCTTGGCAATGGTAGACGACACACAGGTGAAACTATTTATACCACGTTCAATAAAAAAAATAAGATCCGAATTGTCTCACGAGTACGAAAGAAAAAAGATTGTGAACAATCGTGTAATGCATTTGAGAAAGATTATGTTATTTGATTCTGTCAAAAGTGAAATAAGTGACACTGAGAGCAGCGACAGTGAAGGTGGACCCTTGCCTGTGGTGATGGCTAAACAAAACCCTTGGCAAAATTGACAGTCAAACTATATACAGTAAAAAAAAATATTTCTTTATTCTGAATCAGATTATTTTTTCTGTTTTTTATTTTAAGTATCATTGATCCACCTACAGAGGATAGAGTTATCTTGACACAATAGGGATATACTGAAACGTAATCAGCTGATCATATTTTATTGAAAATGTAGATTTTTGTATGTTATCTGCAACATGTTTTACTGAAGCAGGGTTAATACCGAAATATCTGGCAGCTGTATGTATCGAATTAAATATTATTTCTTGGCCTGTCTCTGTATTTACAGACCTAATAACTCTTGCGCTCTTACAATAATTATTAATGCCATTTTTTCCAAACTTGCAATTCTGACTTTGTGTAACAATTCGTAAATTATTTAAAGAGTTATCAAGTTTATTATCATTGATGTGATCAATTACAAATTCGTTTTTAATTAATCCAAAATAACACTCGTAGATGAATTTATGTGATAAATAATCGTGTTTCCCAGCACGGAATTTAAGATAACCAGTATTAATGTCGTTACCGACTGGTTTTTTTTAATCTGCAATTTCTAATTACACCTTCACGAGATGCTTCATAATTTTTAATTATAGGATGCGTTACAAATTCTATTTGCTCCATTTATATAATAATATTATTTGGTTAGATCATTATTTTGAAAATCTAGCGAGATAATCTTCTGCGGTTTTTATAGATTTACCTGACAATGTCAGGGTATTATTTTTTTTTATCATAATATCGTTTTAGTTCTCTGTATTTTTACAACCGCATTTTACACATAACTGAGTTTTTCCTCTGACTCCAACACCACACTGCACACACGGTTTTGGTCCTAGACTCCTATGTCTAACGCTTTGCATATGATAGCCGCAGAATTCATTTACACATGCTTTGTTACAAGGAGAAGTATATCCGATCATAAGCCAAATACATCGATTCTTTGTTTGAATCATTATATATATATTAAAATTCAATTTAAATATATATTTGTCTTAATTATAATAATGGAGGAATTATCCGCAATTGAACCTTATAGAGCTAGATTTGATCTTGACAGACTACAGAAATCTAAATTTAGTTTTTCGATACAAGATCTGGCTTTAATTAATATGGATATAACTAAACGTTTCCGTGAAGCCAAGAAGGAATTTCGAGACGATGGTGCGGCTCATGTGAGGTCAACATTCAGAGTTGGAAATGTTGTCAATACTATAATGAATGACAGACGACGAAGAGAGATTATTAACCACCTTGATGTTCAAAGATATTTTATTTTAATAAAATTTATTGTAAGGACAGACGACGATACTTGGATTATCCGCGACAAACGTGATCCCGTCCGCATGCAGTCAGGAAATAATACTGTCCTCTTAAATAAAAATTCCAAACCCGGAATACTGACTGGTATTGACAAACCGTATTGTGAACGAGCGTATCCTGTAACTGCGGTTGTCTATGCAATATATCCGCTAAATAATAAACCTGACGTCAATGATCTCAAACCGATGAGACTGTCAGAGTTAAGAATAAATTGTGTAACTGAACGAGTTACAGAACACTTCACAAACGCGATACGTGGCAATGGTTAAACGAATTTACGACGTTAAAAAATAAATACGTGGGCAGAAGCAGTTAAAGATACCGGAGCGTCTATCAGCGACGTTGCTGAGCTGGGAAAGATATCTAAATTCCCAATAACAGTGAAGACGTTAACCGGAGAGATTTTGTATAAATCGAAATATGAATCAAGAGGAGCATCGATAGATATTATTGATCATAACGCACACGCATGGACTTTGGCAGTAACAATATTTCCACGAGACAGAACGGTTAAATTTTATAATGGTCATATATTTGAGTTTATCAAAATTATCAGTAAAAGTGACCCTGTATCTGTTTGGTTGTTTCAAAGTTCAGAATATGATTATTACGATCAGTTTGTACGGCCTGGTGGGGATATTTATCGTACAGAATCTCTTCAAAGAGAAATGAAAAATCTTGCATTAAAATATACATCTGACGATGTCAAGGTTGGACAATTACTGAATAATTGTTTTACCGTTCCATCAGTTGCTGTTCACTTTGCTCAGGAGAAAAATTCATGGAAACCGACACGATTGGAATTTCTTGAAGATGTCCAGAAAAGTTGTATTGAATATGGACACGGTGGATTATGAAATACTAAACACGATTATAGCGACGTTATCTCAGTTGATATGGTAGCATGTTATCCTGGAAGTTTTCTTGGATACGGAGAGTGTTCTGAATACTTTAAGAGATTTGGACATCCATCACACGAGATGACCAGAGTTGCGATAAACGGACCCTTACCAAATTTTGACTTAACCGGATTCGCCTGTATAGACTCATTCGAGTTTACGGAAAATTTCCATCCGATTACTGATGCTTGGTTTGGAAAACATTTTTCAGAAAAATGTTGGGTTCCAATAGTACTATTACGATATATGCTCGATAATAAAATATTGATATCATCGAAGGTAAATGAAGCGAATATATCGTATCGTCCACAGAAACAAGTTTTGGTTAGCAGAACCGGATAGATTTAATATTGATGATGTCAGGAAAGAATTTCCTGATCTTAATGAAGATGATAGTGTTAAAATTGCTGATAATATATCTAAATGCAGGAAAGAAAGCGATGAGAAACTTGCAAAAGATCTTGGTAGAAAGATAATCGGTAAATTTACACAAGGAGGATCATATGATCATAAACGACACTGTACAAGATTAATTATGGACGATGCTGAACTCGATTTTATAATCGCTGATACAACGGAAATAAACACATTTATAAATCAAAGTAATGCTTATTTATCAGACGGAACCAAACTAGGTACAATTGTGAGCTATATTGATGGCGACTCACCGCAGTTTACTCATTTAAGATCTTCGATGCTAGCGGTACGTTTCGATAAATCTACTGTCGATGATAAATAGACTTCCTCGTTACACTGTCAGAGTTGCTACGGATTCGTTTTATATAAATAAAAAATATACGGATTTGTTAAAACCGCTATTCGGTAATGGTGAATGGGGATCATGGAGTATAAAACGAAAAAACATACTTAGTTATTCTGAATCTGCCGACGTTGAAATTAAGGAAATATATTACAAAAATAATCAAACATCAGAATTGTCATCTGCACCATCTGTATATGATCCTGTGGCTAGACATAAGACTGTTTATCTTAATGAATGTGGTGGTTCAGGTAAAACAACTCGTGCGATTAAATTATTCCTGAACAACCATTCAGATACAATTGTTTTAACACCTACACATAAACTCGCCAGAGAAATAAAAGAACGAGGAATCAGATCTCAAACTTATCATAGTTTCTTCAGATGGTGTGGAGACACATGGACTCCTGAGCGAATGGGTGAGAAATATATACCTAAATACATTATCTGGGACGAGATAGACACGATATCGTTAGAAATATTAAAAATATTCCTTGAATGGTTATTGACTAAAAATACCGCTGTAATAATTTGTGGCGATCATGGTCAACCACCACCCTTCGTCGGTCAGTCTCCGCATGAATGGTTAAAATCATTTGTGGATTATTACGAAGAAATAACTGATGATCATAGAGCTATTGATGAATCGTTGAAAGAGTTTAAAAGGTTAATCAGACTGCAGCCAGATAAAATACAGTGTGAGATAATGCGTAAAGTAATTCCAGAAACTACTATGAATGATTTTTTGGATTTATGGAGACCTGCTGATTTGATAGTCGCAAGTAGAAAAATAGTTCGTGATGAATTGCAAGAGAAATTATTTACGTTACATAAAGAAAAGTTTTCAAATCTACCTGTACCATTGTGTTATCGCCCAGCAGATAATCGATTACAGAATATTGAAGTTGAAATTCCTGGTGGTGGGATACAAAACCTTGTGTTAAATGATATTGTTTTGGTTGCTGTTGATGTTGTTGAGAGCGCGTTGAGCATGGATAAATCTCTGTGGACGTTAGGATACGCTATAACGATTCACTCGTCACAAGGATTAACTATTTCTGATACAAATATCTGGATTGTCGATGATCGGATCGAATGGTCAAATTTAGTTTATCTCGCAGTGTCTCGAGTCAGAAGAATATCTCAACTGCACAGGGTTATCATAGATTACGTAATAACCGAAGAAATCACTAACGACTTTGTCGTCATAAAGAAAACATTAGCGAGTTATAAGCAATGTGACATAAAAATAAGCGTGACTTTGATCTTGATGCTGAATTTATTATAACACTAAAACAACGACAGAATAATCATTGTGCAAGCTGTAACACAATAATGTTGTGGCAATATTCGAGTAATAATCCAAGACAATTTACCATTGATAGAATTAATAGTAGTCTTGGTCACACTCGCGAAAGTGTGATGCTAACGTGTCTTGAATGTAATCGATGTAGGGGTGCAAGTTTACATAAGCGAAGGTGGTGGTAATTGTGTGTCTTTATGAATTATTTGTAATTGTTCACGTACAAATCCACGTTGATTTGTAATTGTTCACGTACAAATCCACGTTGAGGAGCCGTCGAATCTAATCTGTTGATTGCAGGTCTACCTGTGGATCTCACCACGCTGGAAATTGTATGTGTAGTCA
Source organism: Megalonaias nervosa (assembly GCA_016617855.1). Taxonomy (NCBI): domain Eukaryota; kingdom Metazoa; phylum Mollusca; class Bivalvia; order Unionida; family Unionidae; genus Megalonaias; species Megalonaias nervosa. Next base: position 67,418 of record JAECUM010002428.1, read on the forward strand.
CACTCCAGATAGGATCAGTTGCTCTTTTTTTACCACCTTCAAGTTCACCAGGTTCATATAAATATCTTACAGTTACATTACCTAATACTGGTTGAGAGGAAGATTCACGTCGGCGTATTGGTACATGTTTCTTTGTAATTGCATTAGCAGGCTTCATAGAAGATACACGAGTAATTTCATTATTCAACGCAGCTATCACACTTGGTAACCTTGCAACCCATTCACGAGATCTCTCCCCGGACTTAAAGTCAGTGGATATTTCCCTTGCATATTGATATCCAAATAACCGATTAAATCGTTCAACGATTGCCTGATCACGATGAATTTCAGTGTGTCCTCGTCTGATTTTAACGTTATGTTTTTTCATCAACGATGATGCTGCACCAAAAAATTCTTTGCCAGGATCAACCTGTAATAGTTGTGGCCATCGCAAGGGTCCCCGCTGATAAATTCGTTCAAACGCAGATGCAACATCAGATGCTGTTTTTGTTGATAGTGGTTCTGCTTCTTTATATCTACTTGCAACGTCAACGACAGTCAATGCGCATTTGTACGTGCGTGATTGACGTCTACCAATTATAATGGTGTCATGTGGCAAAAATAAAATATCTGCTTGATGAATTTCATTAGGGGTACTGACATCAAAATGTGCGTACTGAATTTTTTTAGGTGGTGGTAGATAAATTTGCCATATTGCCTGGTAACCAATCTGCAGCAACAGAACGTGAGACTTTTGCTGCTTCAGCAAGTCTACTAATCGCTGCTCTGCCTCTCCAATATCCTCTTGGGCTATAATAAACAGATTCCATTATAATAGTTATATAATTAATTACCCAGCCCCTAGCATTAGTTTACCTTTCATAGCAGTTTTTATTAGAAAAATAGCGAGTTTTTCTCTGAGAGATTTATCAGGTATAGAATTTAACGCATGAATCAATTTCACATCTGCGAGATGTCGTTGTTGTAAATCCTTGCTTTTATACGCAACATCATGAACATGACACGCTTGAACAATCTTATTTATTGGATACTCTCCAAGTCGCGGTTGATCTTGAACATCAAGTCGAATATCAAGTCGAGTTCCAGGACCACAATAATTGTATCCTGGTAAGTGTTTTTCCCCGGGATATTTCGCCCACGGAACCCCTGCTAATTTTCCCATCGAAGCAGCAATATCACCTCCTGTCTTTGTGCTAGACGAAATAAATTTATATTTTTTTGTACCACACTTTTTCACACTTACCTGTCAGTGCACACTTTTTATTTTTTGTTATTGTTGTTGTTAATCCAACGGTGGGGGTTGTTGCCTTACATCGAACACAATATAGACTCATATTATTTATTATATGGATATAATTGACTTCTCAGCAACACGAAAACAAGAACCAGTAAGACACCATCCAGCACTACCAAATTCTATTAGAATGATAATAATAGGCCCATCTGGATCTGGTAAGACACAATTATTACTTAATCTGATAATGCGATGGCTCAAGTGGAATAAATTATATTTAGTAGCACCATCTGTAGATGATCAACGATATTATGAAGTACTTAAAGATTTTAATAAAAATGCAAAATTATTAGACGAAGACGGAAACGATATTATTGATTTTATCACCGATATTGATGAAGCGTCATCTGTAGATGACGTGGATGGATTTATTAATAACCTCGTAGTATATGATGATATGATGCTGGACAAACAATCAAATCCAGCTCGGATATTTTCCAGAGGCAGACACAAAAATACTGACGTGATTCATGTTACTCAGCGATATACACAAATACCTAAAGTAATTAGAGACAACTGCAATATTTTAGCTGTGTTTAATGGAGTAGATAATTATACTTTACAAAATATTTATTATACTTGGTGTTCAGGGGATATGGACATGATTAAGTTTAAAAACTTCTTTTCAAGAGCACAAGCTGTTCCGTTCGGATTTATAACAATAAATTTACATGACCCAAGATCTAGGTATCGTATAGGTCTGGATAAAATCTTTGGTTAATTATAGCAGCAGAGGAGGTGAACGACTAATATTGAGTGACCCGGCAAATAAACGAAACACACCATAAATAAAAACAAAGAGTCGGAGATAAAGTAACAAATTGAGCTAACCCAATTAGAGAAATCTCATGGTCAGTTAGAGGCTTTGGTTTAACGTTATCGACCTTGAGATTTCATTTTCGTAGGAAGCTTTATTTTTTAGACAAATGACAATTCAGACAAGTGGTCTGTTCACCTCCTCTGCTGCAGAGGAGGTGAACAGACCACTTGTCTGAATTGTCATTTGTCTAAACCTTTTTATTGTCTATCAAATTTCTAACGTGTACATTTTCAATGTTTTTCATTTTACACAATACGATCACAAAATATAACAGAAGTAGAACTATTGAAATCCGAAGATGTTTTACAAATAAGTCTAATTGATCCAACAAATACATGCGCACCTAACAGGACTGCACCTACCTCTCTGTGCTTTTGTGTAACATCCTCTGGGATTGAGGGTTGTTTAGACTGGTCGTTTTGTTCTAGCGAAGTCACATATGGCGACTTGAGGACACTGGAATCACGAGTGTTATTTTCCATTGCCGTCGGCACTTCTTTATTATTCCTTTCTTGAAACAAACAAACATTGCTCAAATTTCAAACGACACATCAAGGGTGGAAAACTAAAATGTTTCATGTTATTGAAAGATATCTTCCAAAAATGTGAATGGTAAGAAAGCTGCATGCCTCTTCCTTATTTGCCTTTACGTGTCCCAGCTGAAGAGATGGACTTGTCTTCTTATAAGTTGGTATTTATCAAACTTCATTTCAGTTCATTTTATATGAATTCATTGACAAGTTTCATTTGAAAAATTGATAGTCATTCGGCACTTATGGATACAAGTCAAGTCCTTCTGAATGGAAACATAGTACTCTAATGCACAAAATGTGTTGTTTTTTTTTTTTCCTTCATCCACGTGTCATTAAAAAAGAAAACAGAGCAAGTACAGTTTATTCGTATAAAATGATTCCTACAGGAATGTATACGCATACCTGTATGATTGCCAGAAGTGTTCCCTGCACTGGCTAGTATTATATGGTAGTGTTTAGCCTTTGTGGTTGATATATGATATGTGATCGATAACGAAGGCCTAATGAATCTGGATCAATAATAATACAGGCAGCTGTTTCGTTGTGATGTTTCATTTATATTAGATTATTATTATATTATAGCACTAATATTGCAGAGTATCTCACTGAACAAAATTCCTGTCACACAAATTACTAATGATTGAATATTTATACAGGTAGTTTGTCAATTATACCTGCAAATATTCCCATCTCTTCATAAAATGAATGGACTCTACCTGTATTTTTTAAGATGACCTGCTTATGCATGCATATATTTTTAAAACTTACGATTTATGCAGAATAGCTGAAAATCAATTGGTAGAAAAGACTATACTAATTTATATTGAAGACTACTGCTGAGGTTGAGATTAATTACGGTGTCTCTCAGATTAATCTCTTCAAATTTACTGTTGTGCGCAAGCTCCGTTTTGATCATTGTATTCTGCTGGCATGAAATTAAAGAAACCGATTTTAATATTGCTGTTACGTCTAAATGTCATTAACTGCACATTAATTCCACTGCAATCGATGGACTGTCATAGATTTACGTGACTTACTTCAAAAGTCCAAATATCTGCAACTAGGATACCGATAAGATACGTGTTTCCGATGAACCCGATTTAGCAACAGGTCTAGTAACCCAATGATTATGATTCCTAATGGAAATACGTTAATCTTGGTATTTTAAGCTGCATTGTGTGTTCTTTACAACGAAGATGAATAACAGTTAAACTTCTTGATAATCAATACGAATCATCCAATAGTGAGTGATATTCTGTTGGCTATATTCAGGGCCGACACCTTCCTCTTAGGTTATTTATCTATATTTTATTAATTCCTGGAAAACTATCTTTGAAAAGACAATATCATCACTATCATGATATAGCAATCGATCGGTCGAAGAGAAATTTCAAGAGAAGGTAACTCCCACTTGATATCTTGCATATATTCTGATATCATTTATGCTTACGAAGGATTATCTTTGTACATTAATTAACAAACGGCGAGAAATAAATACTCGTTGCACGTAACATAAATCGGAACACAATGCCAGAATAATTTTCAGTTGTGCCATATGTTGGATTATTGAAAGGACTGTCTTCTAGATAGCGGGAATAACGTTTCAACAGCAGAAGCTTATTACATTGTAGTCGCCCCTGACCTTTACCTTTATATAACTAATCATAAATAATTAAGTACCAGTTCAGTTAAATGTGGATGAAATTTTACCATCTATATACATGCATCATTACTTTGTTAAGTACATCTGGAAACTTAATAAGGAATGGATATACTTGAAAATAGAGCTTAAATGTAAATATACATACGTAATTACATTTTATCGAAATACAGCTCTTTCGACGATTCCGGCTCTGGTGCGTGCATCTGTGTGTGTTTCCACGAGTCAGACTTGTTTTTGTCATTAATTATACCAAGTGTATTTAATATGAACCTTTTGTATTCCATGTTATGCCAGCCGAATACCCACGGGCTAGGGTATATTGAATTTATTCTTTCTTTCTTTCTGAGCACATCTTTTACAAATTTGGAACTAACTAGATTTGTTGCACCATTTTCCTCCCTAAAACGGTCATAGAGTGGCAAATAACTGCTGTGAAAGAGTTGCAAACCTTGCATTATTTTCACACTTGTTGCACAATAACGCCGTTTTCAGATGCTTTGACGAGTGTGATTTTGTGACGTCTGCGGTAACACCCATTGTTTGAATTTATTAAGCTTTGAATACTTTTTTCTTGTTGCGGTGGCACATTTTTTTGTGCAGCTGTGACACGCGTTCTGTCGTGCAGCGGTTACCTACTTTTTGTCGTTCTTGATTGTTGCCAATAGTGTCTCGATTGATTGCACCCGAAACTTTGGAGATTTTTCTCTTATTTTACTTACATAAGCTTCTTTTGAACCATCTTTTTTCAAAATTACGCTGTAATAACATATATTGCATAACTGTTGCTTCGTATGGCGTGTTTAAATACACGGATCAGAAATCTAAATGTGTTAAATGATTCCAGTCTTTGGTGTCCATTTTCTACAATTATATAACGTGTATAGGCCTGTATGTTCATTTGTGAGATCGATTGTAACATATGACGAAACAAAACTTCCAAAAGATTAATATTTATATTGTGCATTATATAGTATCCATCGTATACTGTTAATGCACGTACGTACTTGGCAGAAATGCGCATCTGCCAATCATGTTCCAATATGATAATCGAGATGAGTATATGATAATATCGTATTAGGAAACAACATAATACAAGCAATTATCAGTTATCTGGTTTGCAGAGATTATTTTAAATCTAAATGTTTACCACAATATTATTAAAGTGATAGGTGATTTATATATGTATCCTTCATTTGCCACCTTATTGCCAACCGATGCTGATGAGCAAAGTTGTAATGCCAGGGGGAATATTTGACTAGCTTTGACGCAAATGACGACGATGTTGATAAAATTAATGAAGATGACACTGATTATAACCGGGCAACAGTGACGACAGCTATTTCAGTTGGATATGAAAGGAAATCATTAACTATGCGCAGGAAACTAATTGAATATATATTTAAAAAAGTGTTATAACAAAAATAGTATATTTCTTGTTACCGTACACAAAAGGGTTTATTTCTCCAGTCATATTTTCATAAAATGCAATGATGTCATTAACTTGTATCACCTGAGAAAATCTGTAGCTTATCTTAGTGAAAAAAAAAAATGAACTTAATTTTAGATGTTATGTGGGAATTAATCAATGCTCTTTTTGAGTTACATGCTTATACAGGATAAGTAAAGGATCAGCTTAGTGATATTTTGCTTCAAATACCTACATATATTTCAGTTAATAGACTAGTACGGATCCTTTGAAATTAAAAAAAAAATAATCAAATATCAGCAGTTGAATAATACATTCGTTTTCCCCGTATTTACTTCAACTCTACAGATGGTCAATTGACTGTAATACATAGCTGCTGGACTTCTTTTACTAAGTTATTAACGAAAGAGTAGCCACGTGCGTTTTATCCTTAAACCCCATTTCTCATTTTCCAATGATTTAGTTTGGATACATCGATAACTGTCCAAACTGATTATCACTAACACTGTCGGAATACTTAAACTACAAGCACGTGCATCCTAAATCTGGTTGTATCCGGCCCGCGAGGAGTTCTCCAAATATAACTGAATCTGGGCCGCGCGGAGTTCTCCAAAAGTCATTGCATCGCCCGCGAGTAGCTCCCCAAATATTATTGTTTTCGGCTCGTGAGGATTCTTTAAATATCATTGCTTCCGGCCCGCGAGCCTGAGCAATATTCCAGTCGCTCACAGCTGTTAGTTTTGAACCGAACTTAAGTTGTCAAGCGCGAGTTTTGTGTAGAATCTTTGCTATGATGTGTCACAGTGTGATTTAGTATATTAGGTTTTTCTTATATTTGTGGCTGCGTTGTGATCCATTGAGATGGCATCATGCGAGAAGAGGAAAATAGACAGTGAATGTCGTGTATTTCAAGAGATGTGGACGGAAGATTACCATTTTACTATGCAGAAGAGGAAGAGTACTTGTCTGATATATTCCAAATCTATGACAGTTTAAAAAAAAAGTTAACTTGAAAAGGAACTATAATTCAAAGCATACCAGTTACGATAATTTCAAAGGCTAGCTGATGAAAGATAAGATAGAAAATTTGAAAAAGGCTTTGACTAGCCAAAAATGTTTTCCCACAAAAGGAATAATGAAACTGACAACATCATTTGGTCAGGTTTCAACGACAGTGAAAAACATATTCCGAAGGAATCGTTGTCAAAGAATGTCTCACTGCTGATATGAATGTACTGTGTCGTGATAAATATAGTTGTTATGTCTAAGGGTTTGAACTTAAGTAACAAGATCAAGTCAACCCAACAAGTTTGAAAGATTCCAAAATATAAATTCTTTTAAATAAAATATAAAATCAAACAAAGTGGAAGAATTAAAATAACCTACAGTGTATAAATTCCTAGAATGTAATTTTTATAATGTACTATCAATTTCTCAATAATCCGGAAATTGTTCTAAGGTATTCCAAACGAAACTTGTATAATGCTTGTGTATTACCCTGATAGCACTGAATTCAACAGAATTATTAATCCAAATGTTATTACTTCAAGGTACTCTCGTGAACGAAAAATATCACTGAAGTCCTTGAAAGTTTCACATAATCCGATTTTATCACATAGTCGATACAGTTTTCCTAAATTATGTGCGGTTTAATATTTTTGATATTACCACACGTTTATAATATCACTTTATGTGATTCTGATTGGTCCAAATAAGGCAATGAAATTATTGTGCAGTATCCTCATTGCTGATTGGCTGAGACAGTGGGAAAACTTTTTTAACCCCGCCTTCTGGAATTTTTTGTTTTGAATGAAAATTTTTGGCCTTCATTTTTTGATTCGACTCGCGAACGGGAATGGGGGAAAAATGGTCTTGTCTGATTCAATATGGCCAATTTACCCCCAAAGGAGTTTGTTATGTCATGTATAACATATAATAACATGAAAAATTGCAAAACCCCCAAGACAAGAACAATAACAACAAGTACAACTACAGGTATAGCTCAGATGATAGCGAGGGTGGGGTTGGAGTGGGGATGGAGTGGTGGTATATCTGTAGCATGGAATCCACTCTATATACAATCTTGGTTTAAAAGTGAACTTACCGAAGTAAATAAACTCACATTTGTTCACAGAAGAATAGACATAAACCGGTCTCCCCAACTGACAGAACTTTATCCAACCACAGCATATTTACTAGGTAAATATGTGATACAAGTCCGACTCAAAAAGAAATTTGTTTACGTCTTCTGGTCAATCTAATGTTCCAAATCAAATGCTGTAAATATCCGGTCACAAATACATTACAGTAATTATGTGTATCTCTGCATCCAGTAACATTCTTTTCACAAAAATATCGCAACAATGTAATGTTTAGTTGTGAAATTTCAACGTAAACACTGACACTGTGTTGTCTAGGCCAACTCAAACCGGTACTGTGTACCGCATCAAACAATGTGACATCACAAGCATTGAACATTTTGTGTTGACAAACGTTTTGCTTTTTGTAAAATGTTCTGTTTATTTGGATGGACGCTTACTTTGATTTATAGTAGTAGTATATGAAGATGAGGTTCCTAAACCAAAAGAGGATCCTAGACCAGAGACCCCCACCCTCCTCCCAAAGTTGGAGAGGTGGAAAGAGGTTCCCGAACCTTAGATTTATTACTATTTAAACAATAAAATATTATATATAATGTATCATTATAATCCAATCCAACATGTTGGATTTGATCTAACAAAGAAGTTTTTTAAAAGATTTATTCAATCAAACTAGCTTCAAAATATACTGGTATAAAACCTAAAATAATAAGCTATTGTATTAAAACGTTGATTATCATCTATCAGTCAAATATGGATCAGTATGGTTATTCGCAACTGAAAATGATGAGAGAATAGTAGGTTGGGCAGATGATCCGATGACATTTATTGACAACATGATTGATGCTTTATTTGATAATGATATTTCTAAACATCTACTACTGTTGAAACCATATTTTATGATAATCTTTTTCATGCCTGCTGACTCTCATTGGTAGGATATCTGTTAACATACTGTCAGTAATACGAAACTCGCGTATTAAATCGTCCATATCATATGTTACACCTCGCAAATAAGATTGGATTTGATCAAGTAATTTTTTGTAAGTGATAATTGCTATCTTACAAGCATTTGTTTTAGTCTCAAGTCTGGGCACAATTTTCTTCTTACATGCTGTTGAAAGAGATACACCGACACCAGATATTATTAACAGAAACGGATTTAATGATGCTCCGCTTGAAATTATACCAGAGCTGGTTATCAGCAGTGGCAAATATGATATTATTCGAAGTATTCTACTGTAATACTTATAACATTGTTTTACACACCAAGGGTTTTTATGATAATATCTGTAATATTGCATTAGAGCGTCAACATCTTGTTTTGGAATTTCTTCTGAAATATGATTGAAATCGATGATTTGTTTTTTCATTATACAATATTTGTTTACAGTTTTATACAATATTAAAAACTCTAGCACCAACAATCGAATCAGGAAACTCACGGAACTTATTATTGTTAGGATCAGCTATAAAATTTCTGTACTTGTCATAAACATGTGACGAAGTATCATTATATCGTTTATCTGTTAGTACATCATTTTTCTTTAACCAAGTAAATGAATCAAAAATATCTCCTACTTCACGTTCGTACAAATCTGTTTCATTCACCAAATTACTGTAATCTTTTTCTGTTTCATCAATATACCCTAATACCAAGCTTATTTGATCTAACGTGAAATTTTTTAGAACAAGATGTTGTCTGATAATTGCATATGCTACCACGAAATTTGCTAGCATTAATTTTCGGAGTATGTATATGTTAAATTGGATAAGACTAACAGCAACAGCTAATTTAACCAATAAATTTGCATATGATGGTCTTGTGAACATTTTTTCAACTTCGTTGTAACAATTTCGTAATGACAATTGTCTAGAGCGTTGGAGTGATGAAAGTGGAATGTCGTCCTCATAACTTGTGTCGTAATAAGAATCAATATTTTTTTCCAACTGTGTTTGTACGACTTCTTCAAAAAACTTCTTTTGCTCATCATCGCTGAGATAACTAATTTCATTGTCAAAATCATTGATTATCGCTATAGATTCATTAACAATAATTGGATCTAATTCTGGTTTTTTACGTATCATTGGTAGAATTGCGTTCGAGTACGCTTTAACAATTAACTCAGCATCTGGTGTTATGGTAACAATTTTAACTAGGGTTTCCTTGTCGTGGTAGTACATACCGAGATATTTAAAAATACCTCGTTTTAAAAAACTGTTATATAACTTTCTGTTTCTTTTTGCTCATATTATCTTAGATTCCGCTAGCTTGTCAAGACGATTATGATTTTCGTTTATTCGTCTTTCTTCCCCCGCGTTTCCACCATGTGCTCTTGCTTTTATTAAGTCCGATTTTATTATCAAATCTATATTTTTAAAGTCAAGCTCGATCAATATTTTTTAAACACAATTTCAACTTGTTTTTGTTCTTCTAGACAATCATCAGGATGAGAGTAACTTCTTATAATATCAAAGTTTTCTATTGCTTTCAACAGTTGTGGTCCTTTCATATACATAACAAGAATTAAAAAAAATTTCTTCATCTGACAACGGAGAATTTATCATTGTAATTGTAAAATTTTTCTTGGTATTTATTATACGTGCTGATAGTGATTGGTCCCCAACATCTATTTTAGGGTTAAAAATATTATCATAAAATTCTCTAGCATAATTGGTGGTTCTGACATTATTTTATAGCATTAGATTAAATTTGATCATCGAGTGTATATATTTGAAATGATGTCAGTCCTGGAAACGGACGATCAGCAGCGAAAACATGAACTCGAAAATATAAGTACTTGTTGACAGCATTTTCTGTCGGAATCGTAAAATATTGTGTTGTTGAAATATAAGTGTCTGTTGTACTGTATAATGTTGTCCAGTCGATATCATCGTTTGATCCTTCCAATCGCCAATTATAAATTCGACCAACACTAGAGTTTAATCGACCTCGCAAATGAAATTGCCAAATAGCAACTGCAGTAGGACATTTAATTTTAATCCAAAAATTTTCAACTTCTCCGTTGGTTGTCCATTCGTGTCTATCAGAGAAAGCGTAATAAGGATAATTTTCAGAATAATATGCTGATGCGCTTACCTCAAACCCAACTCGATTGTCAGTTGCCTTAAAAAGTGTTGGAATATACCCAACATTGTTTTTAGTTCGTTTTACACCACTAGACAGACTGTCAACATACACTTTATTTGTCAGATCATTAGGGTTAACTGGAACATATGTCGTAGTTATTTTATTATTTCTCATGTTTATATTGCCTGTCACTAGTCCACCGGATCTCTTAAAATATGGGGTAAGTTCTTCTTTTAACTGAGCATAACTAATAGCATCAGTTTCATTAGCTGGTGGCGATGTTGTCGGTAATCCAGTTATTTTTGATTTTGGCATAGACAGGTTACCTGTCATTGTGTCACCGGCTTTGTTAAGTTTATTATCATCAACAGATTTTAGTTGCGCATAACTTACAGCTTGTGTGTTATCAACATTTGCTGGCGGATATACAGTTTCTAACCCAATAAGGTTTTTACTCGACATGTTAATATTACCTGTAACTGTCCCACCGGTTTTATCAAGTTTGTTATTATCAACATACTTCAACTGCAAATAACTTACCGCTTGAGTTTGATTTAAGTTTGCCGCCGGATACCGGGTCTCTAAATTTATTATTTTGTTTCCTGACATATTTAAGTTACCGCTTAAAGTTCCTCCTGTCAGTGACAACTTGTTATCGTCGACGGATTTTAGTTGTGCATAACTAACAGCTTGTGTATTAACAACATTTATTGGCGGATAATTTCTTTCTAAGTCTAGTACTCGTTGATTTGACATAGACATGGTTCCTGTCATTGTATCGCCAGATTTTTGCAGGTAGCCCGATAAATCAATATTGCCGTTTGTTATTGTACTTATAGCCGACGAATCTCCTAATGATGTTCCAAATTTTGTGTAATAGCTCATTATTTGTTTATTGTCTGACAATTTTTTTATATGTAAATTATATAACATAAAATTGTATAACAACGATGGCAAAATCGTCGACATTAAACTTTGATACAGAGCGGTTGGCGAAACATAAACATAACAATGAACTTCCAGATTGTCATTATCTTATTGTTGGAAGAACTGGATCGGGAAAAACAAACTTGCTTATGAATTTACTGCTGGGCAATAATTTTAACTACGATCGAGTTTATATTTACACAATTAATCCACAACAAGATAAGCACGAGCTACTTAGCGAATATGATAACAAACTTCGTGATGATCTTGAGGCTGGTGAAGATTGTTTTATTATCAAACAACCAGAAGAACTTGTTCCAGTTAATGAACTTGATTCAGATGAACATAAGATAGTTGTTTTTGATGATATTCCGCTAAACAATGAAGAAATGAATAAAATAAGATCATATTTTTCACTGTCATGTAATAAGAAATCTAATTATATTTATCTTGCTCAAGGTTTTTATAATGTTGATAGATTTATTAAACGAAATACTGGTTGTTTTATATTATTTCCCGGACTGGACAACGTTGATGTTAGAAATATTGCAAACGAACAATGTGGCGATGTAACAAAAGATAAATTTATTGAACTATATCATCGGGCAACAAAAGATAAATATAACTTTTTCTTATTTGATAAACTAACACATAATCCAGATCAAATGTTTCGCTATTGTATTGACAGATACTTGCAGTAAGTTTTATCAAACATCTTTGATATAATTATGGGTGAACGAGCAAAGTACAGAAAACATATAGAAGATTTGAAAAAACTTGCACAATCTCAGGCAGAATTTAAGCAAAAAGTACAGCAAGCACGACATGGACAGATAGTTGCCGCAGAAGAGGAAGCTACAGCTCTTAAACCAGTTACTGAGGCTCTACTTGGAAAACAACCTGAAGCTAAACCACTATCAGAAGAAGAACTTAAAAAACTACAAGAAAAAGGTTTACTCGGACTAGTTAATGAACAACAAGAAGCTGCTGCTGCAAAGTTATTGGAAGATCTGATGAAGAAAGAAAAAGATTAGCTGAGGCGCTTGTGGCACATATTGCTGATCCTGCTCGTAGACGAACTGAACTAAATCAGCTGTTAAATAATCCACTCGAATTTGAACGAAGATTATCAACAGCAACATCAGTTGGGCCGATTACAAGAAAGTTAAATGATATAGAGAAAAAAATTGAGGAATCGAAAAGTAAAGGTGAGAAATCAACGTTGGAGAGAATGTATGAAGAAGAAGCTTTAAAAAAAAGAGCATAGAGTAGAGAATTTTGCAGATGATGCTAATAAAAATATTACTAGACCTTACATGTACCTTATGGATGCAATACAAAAGTATCAAGATGTTGGAGACGGAGACGGATCTCAGATATCAGCAGAGGAATTTCGTACACTTTACCCAATAATTTCGTACACTTTACCCAATATTTTATTTGATGTTAGTAAACATAGCGAGAGAGCTGTCGATTCTACAACTGATATTGAAATTACTTGGACACTCGGAGTAGTTCCATCAGCTCAGCTGTACGTATATGCGTTAGCGACAGATTTATAACAATTGACTCTGTCGGAGATAAAATGTCAGTACAAGTTTGAAGAAACGTGGAGTTTAATCTGTAATCTGTATATAATGACAAAATATATTGTAAAAGAAATATATTTGACTGATGGTCAAGTTAAATAATTAGCAGCTGCTGTTGCTAAGCAGAGGCAGGTATCATTAAAAATATAACCTAACACTGAAGGTGTTTCCAAAGATACTTTAACAAAATTAATGTTAACCAAAAAGCAAATAAATAAATACGATCGCAAAAAACCATTTGTTTTAAATTTAAGTGCCACACAAATAACAGCAATGTCAAAACAAGGTGGTTTCTTTGGTGCGGCACTATCTGTAATGGCCAGAACGTTAATACCTAAAATGTTGCCAGTACTTGGTACATTAGGATTAGCAGCAGCGTCTGGTGCAGCATCTGGCGCAACAAAAAGGCTGTCTCAGGTGACGGTATAAAGAAAATTTTTGTCTAAAGATAAATATCATGTCTAAACGAAAAACGGCAAAAAGAAAGACAACAACGAAAAAATGACACGATCGAGGCGAAAGCAAACAAAGGTGGGTTTATAGGACCGTTGTTGGCGGGAGTAGCGGGAAATCTATTGCCAAGACTGTTGGGAATAGGCCGAGGACTAACATTGCCAGGAATTCCACCGCGTTAAGTAACTTTGATATACTTGATAAGCTAAAAAAAGTAAAAAATTTCGGTGGAGTTTATTCTAAAGATGATAAGTACGGCTGCGATAAAGTAATGCTAGACGAACTTCGTGATCGTTATGATAGAAAGCTGGTGCAGGGTTTTATTGGATCAAAATATAAATTAGGACTCTGTAAAAAAAAATAATTATATGAGCTTCACAAACCTAAAAAACGTTTAAGCGACGTAAGGTTGTCTGGGCGATAGATTTAGTTGATGTGTCAAATTTAACAATAATAAAAGATATCTTTTTAATGTTGTAGATGTTTTTAGCAAATAAGCGTTTAGTGTACCTGTATCAGATAAAACAGGAACGTCGATAACTGATGCGTTAAAAAAAAATAATAACAAGTACAAAAAGAAAACCAAACAGAATCTGGACCGATCACGGAGCAGAATTTTTTAACATAATATTTGAGCAATTTTTAGAACAAAATAACATAAAACAAAAATATGTCACTGGAAATGAAGGTAAAAGCGTTGTCGTCGAGCGATTTAATCGCACGCTAAACGAAAAAATCCACAAATATTTAACAGCTAAAAATACGAGTAAATATATTGACAATTTATAGAAAATTGTTGACGAATATAATAACACGAGACAAAGATCAGTAAATGTCGCCAAACGATGCAATTAAAAATCCAATATTAGCTAACGAAAATATGTACCGCAGACATAAATTTAAAGTTGGTGATAAAGTTAGAATTTCTCTGACGAAAAAAACATTTGAGAAAGGATTTACTCTTAACTGGAGCGAAGAAGTATTTCTTGCTGATAAAGTACTTTTAACAACACCAGTGACTTATGAGCTAAAAGATTTATTATGTGAACCTATAACTGACAGTTTTTACGAGCAAGAAATTCAGAAAACCGAACAAGATATATTTCTTATTTAAAAAGTCATTAGGAAAAAAGGCAATAAAAGTTTAGTTAAATGGCGTGGGTATAGCGATAAATTTAATAGCTGGGTAACAACTAAGTCGATTTCAATCACGAAGTGATCGAATAATGTTATTATAAATTTGTTCGTACTTCATCAGTACAGATTTACATTTTACCGGTCTACATAAGGAAATTAAATGTAGTTTTCTTACATTATCAATTAGCATCAAATTAAATATTTTAACAAAAATAAAATCGTATTTTATATTTCTTTGCTGGCCAGTTATTTTTACATTAAGAAAAGGTTTTATAAGTTGCCAAAATATTAGTTGCTCTGTAATAGTAAAATTAAAATTTATTATTTTTTTAGCGATATGATACTTAACATTATATCGTCCAGTTGTCGGTCTACTGTAATTGTTTTTGTTAACAACATCAACAACTTCATCATCATCGTCATTGTTGTACAAAATGACATCTTCACTATAAACAACAGATTTATCTGAGATTATGTTATATTTCAGTATAAAATTGTCGTTGATGATTTTATTGTTGGCGATTTTATCGTCAGCATATATATAAGTCGTTTCATTAAGTTCATATTATAATATATTTTTATCTAATTTATAATAATAATGGCCAGCGAAACAAAATCTCCTGATGTAAAATATCATCAGAAAGTTGATACATTAAATTACAGGGAACTAGCTGAGGCAGTACGAAAATGTTTGTCAGGTTATAGTGCTTATTCGGTTAATGTTATTATAACGCAAGGTGATTCTGATAAAATTCTCGTAACAGCAGCAGAAAAAAAATAAACCTGATAATAGTTCGTTTACAACACTAAAATTTGATAAAGATGATATCCTGATGGTTGCAAATAATTGTCTCACTAAGACTGAGCTAAGAAACATCATTAATCATCATATTTGAAACTAAATCTATCAAATGTTGTCGTTGATGTTGCTGATCTTCTTTTACCATCAGCGACATCTTTTATTGATTTGCTGTCAATTTTAAGATATTTTGCAACAGCTGTCATTGATTTAAATTTTATTTCTTCACAAGTTTCTAAATTTACTGAAATAACTGATCTAGCAAATCTAATACCACCAGCATCTCCACGTCGGGTATTTTCTTTTGATGTAACTAGATCTAAATTTTCAATTCTATTATCTGTTTTAATTTTGTTAATATGGTCTATAACTAGATTATTTGAAATCACACCATTGAATGTTTCATAAATAAAACGATGTGACAGGTAATTAACAAAATCAGTTTTTGTTCCTCTAACAGTTACCATCAAATATCCGCTATTTTGCATAAAACCAACAACTTTTTTTGTTTTTTATGTCGAATAATTCCTCGATCGTTAGCCTCGTGCAAATCAAATATTGGATGAGACTGAAACTCATCTTGCAATGCTAAATTTTCAATATTATCATCTGCACTATTTACTCTATAGTCTCTTTGTCCAGCTGGGATTTCTCCACAAAATAAACTATAAATAAAATCTTTTCTAAATATTTCAATTCTATCTGTATCATCTCCTTTTACTGAGATTTTAATTCCAGCTGGAGTTGCTTTACCAAAAGGTTTTTGATATTTTACGTAAATAACCGAACCTAACACATTTCCAGCGTATAAGTTGTATTTTGGGTGAATATAATAATATTCTTGCTCGTTTGCTATCATATGTTCTGTCATTATATTATATAACATTTTTATATCTCTAATTGAAAAATACATAAAAAATCAATTAAATATAAAAATATTATATATAATGTTAAAATTGCAAGATATTGCTAAAAAGAGCATTATCAAAGCAGAAAAAATTGCTACAGCATTTTCCGGCAACGACAACAGTTACAAATTTGATAACCAAAATATTATAACAAATTTTAACTCCACAAATTTATTTCATCTTTTACAGCCTGTTATATCTCAAGAACTTGCAGCTCGCAAAATTATCAAACTAATAGTACAGTATCATATAATTTTATCAAAATTACATGCAATCGAAAAAGGTGTAATTGACATAATTTTTGAAAATACAAATTTCGACAGCGAAATTTCAGAACCATATCTAACAGCTAAATCACGAAAAATATTAACTGGAACAAATATTTCCTCTGTCGCAGATGAAATACACCAAGAAAGAAATAAAAAATTGGAGGAATTTACTGCATCAGGATCAGACTGAAATTTGAAATGATAATAGAAGTTTTCTTTCACGCAATAAAATATAACGTACTAAGAGGTAGTTCTTACGTTGATCTCCCTCAAAAATTAAAAACACAAAATGTTGTATAAATGTCAGAAACAATGATGACCAATGTTTTCGTTGGGCAATTTTGTCTGCGAAACATAATCAGAATGACCACAGCAATCGGGTTGAAAAATATCTGCCGTACGAAGACGAGCTAAATTTTAGTGGAATAAATTTTCCTGTAGCAGAAAATCAAATACAAAAGTTTGAAAAACAAAACAATATTTCAGTAAATGTTTTGGGACTAGATGATAAAGAAAATGTTTACCCGAGATATATCTCAGAAAATGTTACACAAAAGACAATAAATTTATTATTTTACAAAGGACATTATTGCTGGATAAAAAACTTTAATGGCCTAGTTGGCAGACAATATAATAAAAATAAAAACATGAAATATTTCTGTTACAGATGTTTACAAAGTTTTCCTAAAGATGAAAAACTGCAAGAACATCTCAAATACTGTGTCAACGTTCAAAGAATAACTATGCCAGGAGAAAAAGAAAAAGTGTTAAAATTAAAAAATTATGATCATAAGCTAAGTATTCCTTTTGTAATTTATGCTGATTTTGAGTGTCTACTTGTTCCTGTGGTCGGCGCAGAAAATAATCCGAATAAATCAAGTACAAGAAAAATACATCAACATGTCCCTTGTGGAGCAGCTTATAATATAGTTTGTTGTGCTAATGACAATTTTTCAGGTCCAGTAAAGTTATACAGATGTAAAAGTGGAGAGTCTGAAAGTCCGGCCGTATGGTTACTAAAAAATTTGATAAACGAAGTTAAGAAAATCTCTAACAGATTATTCAAAACAGCTCCAATGAAAATAACATACAAACAACAACTTGATTTTAATAATGCAGTTCATTGTCATATCTGAGAGAAGTTGTTGCATGAACAAGGTTCAGGTGATAAAGTGCGCGATCACTGTCATCTGACCAGTCAGTATCGAGAAGCAGCTCATAACAGTTGCAATTTAAAATTTCATGCTCCAGAATTTATTCCTGTAGTTTTACATAACCTTCGTGGCTATGACAGTCATATCATTGTAGAAGCTTTTGGCAATGAAGAAATTAAATCTAAACTAAAATTAAATAATACAATAAAATGTATTGCAAATAATTTTGAAAAGTATATGTCAGTTACTCTTGGCAAATTGCGTTTTATTGGCAGTCCGCAATTTATGGCAGCACCATTAGATGAGCTTGTAAACAGCGCTGCAAGCGCCGGCAGCAGTTTCAGTAACCTAAAAAGTTGCTTTGTTGAGAACTATGTCGATCTGACAATAAAAGGTATCTTTCCGTATGAGCATCTCGACGACTGGAGTAGATTTAATGAAACATCTCTTCCTGATAAAGATAAATTTTACTCGCAGCTAAAAAATTAAAATATTACAGGCGACGAATACAAGATATTTGGAATAAATTTAGCTGCAAAACATTTGGTGATTATCATGATATATATTAATAAACAGATGTATTATTACTAGCAGATGTTTTCGAGAGTTTTCGTCAAGTTAGTCTTAAAAAATTATGGACTAGATCCTTGTTGGTATTATTCCTCTCTGGGACTGTCGTGGGACGCTCTACTAAAAACAACTAAGATAGAATTGGATCTCTTGACAGATGTTGATATGTTTAATTTTATTGAAAAAAGGTATCAGAGGCGGAATTAGCGTTATAACAAAAAAATATGCAGTAGCTAATAATAAATATCTGAAACATTATGACAAAAATCTTCCATCAAATTATATTATTTATCTAGATTGTGTCAATTTGTATGGATATGCAATGTCAGAGCCGATGCCGTGCAGTGGATTTCATTGGATAACTCCAGATCAGTTTCTTAAAGAAACTGAAAAAGATTTACCTAAAAAAATTAATAATAATTTTTCAGATATTTCATACTTTGTTGAAGTTGATCTGGATTATCCTAGTTCGTTACATGATCTACACAACGACTACTCATTTTGTGCAGAGTCTATGATGATAGATTACAGTTTACTATCGCCTGAACAACGAGCAACGACAACAGCAAAAAATTCTATTGTTAATAAGCTAATTCCAAATTTGCTAAATAAAAGAAATTACGTGATACATTGCAAAAATTTAAAACAAGCAGTAGATGCTGGATTAATTCTGAGAAAAGTCCATCGCGTACTAAAATTAATCAATCGAGGTGGATGTCAAATTATATTGACTTAAATACCATACGTCGTGCTGTGGCTAAAACTGACTTTGAGAAAAACTTTTTCAAGTTAATGAACAACTCGGTGTTCGGTAAGACAATGGAGAATATTAGAAGGAGGGTAAATATTGAAATTGTAAATGATATAAATCGCAGAAATAAATTAGTTAATGATGATGGTTTTATCAGTATGAAAATATTTACTTGATATATCAAAGTGGCTAATGTACGATTTTCACTATAATTTTACCAAAAAGCAGTGACTAGATTCGGAGTTGTTTTTTACTGATACAGACTCGCTAGTTTATAATATAAAATGTGAAGATGTCTGTCAAGATATTTATAAACATCCTGACTTATTTGATTTATCAGATTATCCAGAAAGTAGTGAATTTCATGACGATGCAAATAAAAAAGTTATTGGCAAAATGAATGACGAATTTATGTTTGTGCCAGTTAGAGAATTTGTCGGACTAAGAAGTAAAATGTAAGCCGTAATTTTAGATGACAATAAACTAACAAAGAAAGCAAAAGATATTCCTCGTGGGTACGTAAAAAAATGTATGAAATTTGATGATTTTAAAGCAGCATTAAACAATAATGTCAGCTTTATTAAGACAAATGTCATCAGAACAAATCGTCACAAACTTGAAACAGATACTATTATAAAACGTGGACTAAGTAATTTTGATGATAAGAGATACTGTGAGGATGGTGTTAATACACTTGCTATTTGACATTATGCCAGTACCAGCAGTGACATATTTAATTAATTTTGTCTAAACGTTAGAAATAAATGTTCGAAAATTGAACATTAGCTGATGGAGTTAACAGCAAAATAAAAAATTGATAATTGACGGTCAGCAATTATCAATTGAATTTAATGATGAAATCTCAGGTATCTGTTTTAGTGAATTTGATAGAATTAAACTCTCGCTTATCAGATCAGATGACAGTAAATATTTTGATTATCTTGAAAAAATACGTGACCAACTTATGCTGAAATACAATGATTTTCATCATCCGATCAGCCAGAAACAATACACAAAAATTAATATCGACTATGACCGGTCAAAAGTTTTTTGTAAAAGGTAGTAAGTATCTTCTCAGTAAGATAGAAATGAAAGATCTATTTGAATGTCATCGAAAAGTAAGCGGAAGAATTAAATTTTATTTGTACAAGCATGACGATAAATTATTTTTAATAGCAAATGTTGAAACATTACTTATTGGTGAAGAAATATAACTCCGTCTGTCTTATTTATGTTTTTAAAGGGAGATAATACTGTCTTCCAGCTAGTGTAAATCTCTGTGCTTACCGGACATAATATACAGTATTCAAAGCATTTGTCAATTTCCAGACTGTCTGTCTGTAAGGCGCTGTATCAATGAAAATTATCTGGTATGAAATAATATAGTAATGTTATAACCTTAGAATGAGAAATAATATGTTTATATATAAGGTCATAGTGAAACAGGTGTTCCATATTGATTTGCTGAGGTAGTTTGGGACAATACAAAGGCGGAAGTAGAGCACATATCGATTTTCAGACTGCGTTTAAGTCTGTCTTTAATAAGGCGCTGTATCAATGATTTCGTTTTATATACTTTAGACTGTAATATTTTTAACCAGAGCAGATGTATAAAATCTAGATTTCACTATAGTTTTATAATAATGTTTTTTAAAATAAAAAAGGTAATGCTAATCACTTATAGAAATTTCTTGTTAGGTAACTATATAATAATATTTTAAACATATATTTATAACTGAATTTTATGACTCAGTGTGAGAATGTTGGATTCTCATACTGACGCCCTAGGTTCGGTTCCCGTAACAGACGTAATCGACGGGTAGACTCTGGAAAGTCAATTTTTATAAAGGATGGGGGGATCGAGCCCTAAAAGGATTTCATGTACATCTCACCATGTTGAACAACGTGGTGGGTGCTGTTTTGCACTCGCCCCGGGGTTTGATTTGGGGGAGGTGTACATGAAATCTAAATACCTAGACAGTTATGTCTATGAAAATTGGAACCCCTCAAGAAATAAACAGCAGGGTGATGTGAGTTCGAAACCGTGTGACCTCAAATGATATTCAGAAAGAATGTTCGCCGGACAAAAAAGAAACATAAGGTGCCTGTGGGCCATAAGAAAGGCCTTAACCAATGAAGAGTGCCTCTAGGCCATAAAAAAGGCCTAGTGCCATAAGAAAGGCATCAATGGAGGACTCGTAGGCCCTTATGGTAAAGGCTTTACTGGTGATGAAGGAACCCTGTGGAATGGTAGACCGATTATCATTGCAGCTGTTTATTTTTTGTGAAATATATTAGTATTCGATATATAAACTCTTCGATAAATCATAAATTCTATTTCACCTAAAGTAACTTGAAATTCCGGATTGCTATTAATAATATCTACAACATCTCTCATAATTTGCATATCCGCCGGTCGATTAATTCCAGTTTCTCTGTAGTAAAATAAACCTAAACATCTTTTAACAATTTCGCTCGGCAAATAAAATATACGCAAAAAATTGTTAATGTAATATTGTTTTGTCATAGCAAATTGGCTCCTTTGTAACAACGTCGAAAATATTGTCAAGATATTCCATAAAATCGTCTATGTCATCGTTGGTAACTTCAAAACCTGATAGCATGCCAATTACTTCATCAAATCTATTTACTTCCATTATGTCTATAGTAATTTATATATCTAATTAAAAAATTTCAGTAAGTTATAGTACTAGAGGTTTAGAAATATCATTATCAAATAAAGCATCAACCATGTTGTCAATAAATGTCATCGGATCATCTGCCCAACCTACTATTCTCTCATCATTTTCAGTTGCGAATTACCACACTGATCCATATTTGACTGATAAATTATAACCAACTTTTTAATACAATCGCTTATTATTTTAGGTTTTATACCAGTATATTTTGAAGCTGATTTGATTGAATTAAATCTTTTAAAAAACTTCTTTATTAGATCAAATCCAACATCTCGGATTGGATTATAATGATACATTATATATAATATTTTATTGTTTAAATAGTAATAAATCTAAGGTTCGGGAACCTCTTTCCACCTCTCCAAATTTGGGAAGAGGTGGGGGTTTCTGGTCTAGGATCCTCTTTTGGTTTAGGAACCTCATCTTCATATACTACTATAGTTAGCAAAAATGTATAATATACTTTTACTATTTCAACTTTGTTTGGGACTATTTTTTACGCACAACAAATGAAAGGTACAGCGTCTGTCAGAATGAATGAAATTATTCATTCTTCTTTCTATCTAAATAATTTATACTGAAATAAAACTATGTGATAAAAAGAATATCAAATAGGTAATGATTTAATATTAAATTTATGAAACGCGTTAAATAATGTGAAACTTTTGCTCGCCAAGGCGAGCAAAAGCTGGACATTATTCAATTCGTTTCATAAATTCAATACTAAATCGTTACCCATTTGAGATCCTCGATGAATAAATTAAATATTCATGTCCTTAAATATATGCACTTAATCCACAAAGTACTGACTCTTTAAATCAAAGATTATTCACTCTGCTATTTGCAACAACACGTAAACCCCAAATTCCTCTCTGACTCTTACTAACGCTGCGTATAACTGAACGAATAAGCATGGTAGGTGTATTTTTTGTATAGTGTTATTTTTCGTTTCAAATAAACAAATCTAAATTTTTCACCAGAATTTCTCGATCAATTAAATCTTATTAATTCAACATAACTCAAACAGTCGAAAACAAAATAGTCCTGTTCTGACCTTCAAATCTAACTGAACCAATCAGATGGTAGACCGCAATAGGGCAATTGCACTATAAATTCCCACGCTTGTTTACATAACCTACATTAAATTCCGTGTGCCATTACTGACCTCCTAAGTTGTTATTTCACCTTAGATCGACCTTATCAAGAATGAACTCTTGTTACGTATTATACACGTGCTTTTACGATAGTACTAACTATTGCATTAAAGGATATAAAATATAACTTTAGAGTCTCAAACGACGTATAAGAAAATTATATTATAAATTCAAAAGATGATATATAATTATGTGACAATAAGGACTTTGAAACAGTAAATCTTTCTTGTTGGACTGTGACAATTAATATCGACGGAAATGGTTAGTGACATAAAATTAAGCCTGAAAGAAATGGTGTCGCATCATGAAGCGTTTTTAATTACACTAGACGAAAGCACAGATACCAGCGAAACGTCTCAATTTTTTTTTCTCCTTGGATTCGATGCTAAATTCAGTTCTACGGAATAAATGCTTAAAGGTACGACAGTTGTAGAATATACTTTCCAGGGAGTAAGAAATGTGGTACATATAATTTCGACCTTAAGTGCGAGAGGTTGTGAGGGATATTAACTGATTTGTCGCCAGAAATAGTTGAATCAAGCTTAGGCGTTATTACTTAAATCAGGTAGAAGTTATCTGATTTGAACTTTTATATATAATTTTATGTGCTTCACTTCATTTTGCACCAACAAAACTGGTGTGCAAAATAAAGGAAATTCATCCATGTCATGAGTAAAAAGGTAGTTTCCTGCATGAATTTCATTAAATCTAGAGCACGGAACCATCGTCAGTTTCATAAATTTCTGGAAGACTTTCAATCTGCGTTTGAAGACCTTGTCTTTGACTGTAGATGTTGCCTATGGGGAAGATGCTATAGCATTTTTACGATTTGAAAGTTGAGGTATTTGTTTTCATGGACATGACGGGACACAAGTGCCAGAGTTAGTTAACAATAACTGACCGTGTGATCTTGCATTTCTTGTGGATATCACAAAGAATCGGAATGAACTAGGTGCTAAGTTGCAAACTGATGGGCAGCTGGTTCATTATTTATATGGACATATTAGATCGCTTCAGGATAAATTTCAACTCTGGGAAAGGCAACAAAGAAAGGCAATGCTTATCATTTCTCCACACTGCTGAATCAAAACAATGAATGTTATTATGATTAATCTGTTGACGAGTTGAAATTTTTGACAGATTAATTAAGCACCATGTTCCATGATTTTCGAGCACAAGGACCGAGTTTAAAAATCTTCTCTACCCCATTTTGATGTTGATGCGGAACAAATTCCGCCATCTTTGCAGATGTAGCTTATTGGACTGCAACATTATTCAGATATTTGAAGACAAAAATCAAAGAAGTTTCTCTAATTGACTTTTATGATATATATTTCCTAGACGACAAGTGTCCCACATTTTCTCCGAAGAGACTAGGTCTGCTCTACACAAACACTGTTTGCTTTGGTTTGACTTTAAGAGGGTTCTTCCGTTGGGTAATGGACACGTGAACGCAGCCGATAATAAGGGATTAATTACCACTCAGAAGTGATTGCTTTTAACCATTTGAACGGTTTATAGTTGTAGCATGACATTTTTTTTATAGCATGGAATGAATAAACATAAAACTAAATACTTGTAATTATGGTGTTTAATGTCTCCATACACTCAGATATATATTAAAGATCATTACCAAGAAAATTTTTATTTTTGATTTGCATTAACTGTGTGGCCATGTAAGTAAAGTACAAAATAGAAGAAGTCCCATAACATGTCAAAGGAAAGCCTTCTCTGGAACTTATGATGTACGTATGCCTATGCCGATATATTTTAGAATCAAAGTTCATTGGTGTTGTTTTCTTTTTCCATTTATTTATTTATTTATTTATTTATTTATTTATTTATCTATTTATTTATTCATTTATTTATTTATCAAGCACTGTAAGTTAAAACAACATAAGGGAGTCATGGTAACTGAGTTGCTAGAGCGTCGGGATCGTAATCCAAGGGTCGCGGATTTGAGTCCCAACCAAGCTGTCCTGGTCGGCTGCCTCGGCGTGCCCTTGGGAAAGGAACTTAACTCCCACTTCCACGGCATGATATAGCCACTAATGTGTTACAAGTAAGGTTAAATTAAACAAAGCAACACAAAAAACCCAGCATTGACTTTAATACGGATTCAATGCTAAGACTTGAAATAAAGCTGACCTCCACTTATCATTGGAACAATGAAAATAGTTTCAGATACACGAAATTTTAATAAGAAAAATTTCTATTCTTAATCTAGTGCAAAAGGTTTGCCTATAATAATGCCAACAAGAAGCACATACAAATGGATTTCCCATTATTTGACATATATTTTCAGTTGACGCAATCTATATTTTCAAAATGTACAGAACACAGAAAAGATAACTCTTTGAAGCTACTCACCTAAGTTGTAGCGGGGTTGTCTCACTTACATTGGCAAGTGAAATAGGCGATTATTTATGGCAATTTACGGTAAGTTTCTCAGTACATATGTTGTTGTTGTTTCAGCACAAGATAGGCTATATATGGGGGCCAGTATAAATGGGAAAGGAAGAACTTGGGAAAACCCCGGAAAGAACCACCGACCCACGAGAAGCTACTGGCAAGCTTTCTCACATACCCCCAATGGCCGAACCCGAGACTCGAACCCACGCAGACAGAGGTGAGATGGCACTGATCCGTAACGGTGAACGCTTTAGACCACTAGGCTACTCGGGGCCCCGCTCAATAAATATGCACTTTCTAATGATTTCATTTATACAGATGAATACCTTTCACCCAAGGAAATTTTGTAAAAAGCATTCGGAAGTTATTTTACGTCAGTTTAGTGTGAATGCAATAGGATTCTTGATATATTGACGTTTTTTTTTCAGTGGTGTAAAACACTTTTTTTCTTCATAAAAATACGAATAATTTGCTACTGATATTATTAAGTTAGATGTATTTTGTTGTCACAATATGATAAAATGAGAGTTAGCACAATTGCTAACAAGTGAATTATTACCCCCCCCCCTTCTCTCCATGATACAAATAATTCAACATATTTCCACATGACAACAGTGTAGTAATGTGAGATAACTGGCGGAGGGGCATAATGACATCATTCGTAATTTAAATGAATTATTGAAATCGTCCGGTATCATTTATGTAAAGCATAAATGTAGAATTATATATTTTTCACTTGCATCGCCCTTTTCCCAAAGCAATAAATCTTAGCTAAGAGTTGGATATGGCATTGAAAGGAATTTGCTCATCAACTCAGATCGTGCTAACTATACGTCGACCTAATACAAGAGACAGATGGTGGTTTTATGCTACCGCAGGAGCAAAATTAGGTGTCAACATGTTGAAACAAAGTTTCAATGTGCATATATTTTACCGCAATCTTGTGTATATAATATATAGGCCTGTGACTAAAATTAGGCATTTTTCTTGATTCGATATTTGAACGTATATACCTTTCTGTCAGACACGCTACACTGGGTATCGTATTCAAAGATTGTTCCATAGGACCACCGTTAAGGGAATAAAAGATGATTAATTTAGTAGAATACAGCCTAAAATTGCAAGCGAGTAAATTATTTGAGCATAGAAGTTATAATTTGTGTAGTACTGTTGCAATGGGGAGTTGAGATTTTTATTACCGACGTGGTGTAGCGCCTTCTACCCCTATGACTTTATTGTTTTTCATATGCACATGCATCGTGATGGATTGCGTTGCGCATACAAACACTGTCCGGACACGGACGGCAGTGAGTGAGTTCCTGTGCATCTAAACCCACACGGTTTCGAAATCCCAACAGGACGAAAACCTGCATGTGCATGCGCGCACCCAGCGGCGACATGGGTTATCGTCTTTGCTACCGTTTACTCGACTTTTACCGTATGCAAATAAAACCACAGTTTGGTCTCAATGCCTAGTGCACTAGCGCACCGGTTCTGTATCTGCGCACGGATTAGTAGGAAGTTTTCCGTTTCTGCTAAAACGATCTCGAACTCGACTGTAGTAATGGTTTTATCTTCAATGGTAACCAGGTACAGTTTACAAATTATCTTGAGACTACCTTGCACTCCAACGAGAATTTCCAAATAAACACGTTCTCGTTGATGTAATGGTAAAGAAATTATTTTGCCAGCGCCGCCTGACAGCAAATCTGAATACCGTGCCTATGAGAGTAGCCGTAGTCGCGATACCCGCAGCACAGACGCCTACAGTTGCTGCCGCGGCATTCGCGACAACACGTGAATTTTTGTATTTTGTTATTTCTTGGTGATTACACCTCAGCTGTTGTTCCGCTTCGTTTGTTTTCTTG